>JAOEHY010023252.1:0-12832 GCA_025447955.1 Psilopsiagon aurifrons | reverse complement strand
TAGTGATAGGACAAGGGGTAACGGGTTCAAACTTAAACAGGGGAAGTTTAGATTGGATATGAGGAATAAATTCTTTATTGTAATGGTGGTGAGGCACTGGAATGGGCTGCCCAGGGAAGCTGTGAATGCTCAATCGCTGGCGGTGTTGAAGTCCAGGCTAGACAGAGCCTTGGGTGACATGGTTTAGTGTGAGGTGTCCCTGCCCCTGGCAGAGGGGTTGGAACTGGATGATCTTAATGTCCTTTCCAACCCTAATTATTCTATGATTCTATGATTTGTGAGGTCCATGGCAGACTGGGAAAGAAATCCAGTGTTTCCAGACTTTTTGCAGTCATTCATCCCAGAAGTCCTCTCTCCAAATCTGTCCTTCAAACATCCTGCCCTGGAGATCCTTGCTCTCTGCAGGATCCATTTTTTCCCTCAAGCCAACTGCCTCCTGTTTTTTTCCTGACCATGTCTAACTCTGGATTCTTTGAGAATGACACCAGTGGTTTTGTATTTGCAAAGCACCCAGTTCACCTGTTCACCTTTACAGAGCCATATAAAGCTTACTCCATTATAATTATAGCAGCCAGAGGCTTAGACATGCTGTGCTGTACTTGGGGAGGAAGCAAACAGATTTCTGTGCATCACAAAGAAGAAAGTGACAGACTGTGTTTGCTCACTAATTAAAAATTCTCAGTGACTCCAGCTTGAGCAACATGAAACTGCCTTGGATAGCCTAAATGTGTCTCAATTAAGCTTTCAGATAGGATCTCCTGCCAGAAGTGAGATGATGCCCTGGTAACAATGACGGCCAAGGCAAAGTGCTGGCTCAGAAGCACGGGAACAGAAAGCATGGCCCTGCCTGTTCCCCCACCTGCTGGAGCTTAAGGGACAAATATTCTCAGAAAACTCTTTGCGTCTTAAAGCATGAAAATTCTCCATTGCTTTTCTGGATTTACTGTTGTAACAGATTCAGAGGCCCTTGGCCTTTCTTCCACTAAATGAGCATGAAATTAGCTGGGGTAATGGTTGCTTCTGTCCTGAACCAGGAGAATTCCCACAGAGCCACAGGGTGTTAATCCTACATAGCACCCAACTGAATCTAACTTTGTCCATTTTTTTTTCATAATTGTGAAACTGGGTAAAGTATGGATCAGCCTTGGTCCACATCATCATGCCCAGCCCTCCAGAACCAGAGTCACTGAGTGAATATCAAGGACATTCATTCATAGAATCATGGACTCATAGACTAGTTGGGTTGGAAGGGACTCTAAAGTCCATCTAGTTCGAACCCTCCCACCATGGGCAAGGACACGTTCCACTAGAGCAGGTTCCTCAGAGCACTGTCCAACCTGGCCTTGAACATTTCCAGGGATGGGGCAGCCACAGCTTCTCTGGGCAACCTGTTCCAGTGCCTCACCAGCCTCATAGTGAAGAATTTCTTCCTAATGTCAAATCTAAATCTACCCTCTTTCAGTTTAAAGCCATCCTCCATTCTCCTGTCATTACATGCCCTTGTAAAAAGTCCCTCTTCAGATTTCTTGTAGGTCCCTTTAGGTACTGGAAGTTGCTCTAAGGTCTCCGTCGAGCCTTCTGTTCTCCAAACTGAATAAGCCCAACTCTCTCAGCATGTCTTCACAGAAGAGATGCTCCGGCCCTCTTTATAATCTTTATAGCTCTCCTCTGGACTCACATGAGCAGGTTTATGTCCCTCTTGTGTTGGGAGCCCAAAGCTGGATGCTGTACTACAGGTGGGGTATTAGGTTTGTAAAAGTGCAATAAAGGAGTATTAAATAAATAAATATAATAATAGTAAATAATAATAATTTAATAAAAATTAAAACAACAGGTAAAAATAATAATAAATTAAACAGTAAGTTAAAATAAAAATATTTAATAATTTACCATGAAGTTTAAAAGTGCCAGAACATTCTATTCTGATATCAGGTCTCTGGTGTACATTTGAAGGTTGCCTAGAGAAGCTGTGGAATCTCCATCTCTGGCGACATGCAGAATCTTACTGGATGTGGCCCGGGGCAACCTGCTGTGGCTGCCCCTGCTCAAGCAGGGGTTTGCACCACATCATCATGAGGTCCCTTCCAACCTCGTGTTGTCTGTGATTCTGAGCTGGGCCCCACCAGGATTGTATCACCTGCATCCCTATGTTTCTCCTAGGCAGCAATGAGAACTCCTACATAGGATGCAAAGCCCTTTGTCTGAAATCAGAGTAGGGTGGGGGAGGAGGACCCCTATTCATCTTGTAATGAAAGTTCAGCTGGAGAATTGTTCTTTTCCTAACCTTATTCTCCTATTCATGTTTTTGGTGACTAACACTTGGGACCCCAGGTTACAACAGGCTGAATTTATTCATAGTCTCAGCATTATGAAAGCACCCTCTGAGGCAGTTTCCTCTCACACTGCCACACCATTGAAGGCAGCCCTGACCTTCGAGGACCACCCTCTTCAGGAATGGAGGGTTATTCAGCCTGCATCCTGTTTGAGAGCCACACGCCCCTCCCGAACCACTGTCTCACTGCTGGAGCCGGGGCCTGACCATTTGTTTCAGAGTGTTCCCAGTGTGGGGCTGCGCTCCTGAAGAGACCAGTTGCGAGAGTGTGACCCATTCTTCCTGGTGCTGGGTCAGAACTGACCTCTCTCTGCATGTACACAGCTAAAGCAAGACCAGTTCCACAAACCTGCAGGCAGAGGTGTCAGCAACTTGGCTGGCATTAAAAGGAAAACACACCCTTGGGGTATAGCTGTGCATATCATTCAATCTCATGAATACGTGTAGGAAGCAGTGATCTGGCTCCTTCTAATCCTTATTCAAGATAAGCCCTTTGAAGTCCATGTACGCTGTAGGCAGGGTCAGCTTGGCATTTTTGCCAAGTCGGTGAAACATTTTGACAGCAACTGCTTTCCTTTTTCCCAAAACAACTGGCTCTTGTTCTGTTTAATCCTGAAAAAAGCCCTTCATCACATTTCAGTCTTGCTCTGCATTACTATGAGAGACCACTGTGGCCACCACAATTTCTCTCATGCATGAATACACAAGACTCACTGCATGCATCTCCCTTTTCTCAGTGCTCAGCCCTGTTGGGTTGGGAGGAGTGTCCATCCTGTGTTAGTGCTGGTCCCATCAAGAGGTTGGATAAAGAGAGAGCAGGTTGCAAAGCAGAGAACAGACTGCATTTGCCATTCTTCATGCTGGGGAGTCAAACTAGCCCTTCCTTACAGGGAATCACAGGAATGTAAGTCTGGGAAGGAACTAGTTTAGGCTGTCTCTCTTCACTATTACATTTTTGTCTAGTCTTAAAAACCTCAGTGCAAAGATTCCACACATTTCTCCTTGGAAAATTGGTCCAAAATTTTGTATCATGTTGGAGGCTCTGACTTGAGCTTACCCTCTGTCCAGATTTTCTAGATGTTTTCTTTTTCTGCCCAGAAAACTTGCCTGCACAGATTTTTGAGGATTGTCTGTACCAGAGCTTGATTAGGAAGGCTACAGGTGTGGAGAACCTGGACATATCCCTAGGACCTGTGCTGACCTACTGTACAACCTGGGTGCAGGAAACCAGACGAGGAAGCACTGATCTTACTCTATGGATGGTTTGTGGGTGCTTGGTGAATACAAAGTAAATTCAGAGTGCCCCAAAAGTGTGGGATTTGCTACCTATAAGGAACATATTGCATGGGCACTGCAGAGCATGGCAGAAGCAGGCAACAAGCTGAAACTATGATCCTGAAGACATACAATAGCAATTGTATGATGGCTGGGGTTTTAGACACTGACACTGCCCCAGTATCTTGGGTCCTGCTTTGAGTTGCACTAATCCTTTGCACCCTGGCCCAGCCCTCCTAGGCCTCTCCTTCTCATTCCTCCCTAGTTATTTTTATCCCTCCATATTAGGCTCACTAAGTGAGCATATATTTTGGGGGACACCCTGGACAGAAGCACAGAGCCCTGTGCTGGCTGCCGGGTGTGACACACTCACACTAATCTTAAGCACCTACCCCACAGGTGTGGGGTAGCAGAGCACTGGGGTGAAGGGTGGGAGGAAAACAGAAAGTACCACATGAGATACAGAGAAGAAACTCATAATTGTGAGGCACAGTACTTCCCCACTCCTCACAGTCAGGCTTTCCTACAGAAGCACAGCTATTTCTATGATCACAGGGTGACACAGAACCTGGCCTAGGAGAAGGGGAATTCCACATTAAATAATGCTTCAGGTTTTGCTTTGTCTGTTTTTGCTTCAGCCAACAAGCAGTTGTGCTGGTCTTACTGAAGCTGCCACTTGCCTGTCTCTGAGCAGAAGTGAGCAGCAGTGCCAAAGATGCCTTAGCCTGGTGCTGTGCTGAAGACCACAGCCGAGGTGGCACAACAGCAGCAATGACACCTGTCCAGCTTTCACTGTTCTCCCCCTGCCATGTCCCCTTCTCCGTTTCTTCCTCTCCTCTGCTGCTTAGGTGTGTTGCACAGCGCCACGTGTGGCTGTTCGCTGAACCAGCCCAGGGAATCAATCCAGCTGAAAAATAATCCGTTAGAATAAAACCAAAAGGGACGATTTTCAGTCCCCTCCTCAGCAGAGTCCACTGCACAGCTGGAGAGCAGCAAGCAGGTTATGCCTTGGTTCAACCCGTACTGCTGCCCCAGGACCCTTAGCCTTTGTCACATGAAACCACAGCATGAACGTGGGCAGGTTCCTCATGCCTACGTTAACTGTATTCTCCTATTTGTTTCTCAGCACTATCTTCCATTCTGAAGGGATGGGTGGTCATTTTTCTTGAAAATTCACATTGTTTTATTAGCAAACAAACTCATGTTTGACACAACATCCGCCATGGCTGCCAGATCAGCACTGTTGTCTTCCTTTCTTCTGGCTCTTTTCCTCAGGGCTTTTTTTTTTCTTCCCTTCCAGTATTCTCTTAATTTAGACTGGACCCTCCTGTAACAGCAAGTCAGTGTCTTGCTTTGGGCAAAACAATTTGTACACTAGTTTTATTGTCTTCCTGCTTCAATGTCCATCTTGTAATGCCTTCCGCATCCAAGCCCATCCAAGTTTCTTTCTCTCTTTTTAACTCTGTACTCTGAGCTTAGTGTTTTGAAGGAAGTTGATCGAACTGAGCACTCTTGTGAATTTGAGCTTGGTTGCCAAGAATGTAAGTGATTCATCTCCCTGTAAGGAAAAGTGCTGGCAATAAAACATTTCCCATTCTCCCTTTTTTTACATGCAAAATACTGTTACTGCTCAAAACAAGCAAATCGTTTTACTCTGGACAAAGTGTTAAGCTATTAACTGCATAACAACTAGAATTCTTAAAATACCTTTAAGCTCTGTTCTTAGAAGAAGGAAATATTAACCAGCAGAGGCCTTGAAAATGCTGAGATGTAAATTACAAGCACTAGCGAAGCACAATGAAATGTTACCTTGCCTTATATCCTTCATATTGGTACCTTACCCTCAGCACAACCAAATTCCAGCAGTTTTTCCTTTGCACTTTGTGTCACAGATATTTTAAGAACCCTTCAGGGAAATGCAAAATCATTTCAGGGGAGAAACGTGCTATTTACTTGAATGAGGACAGAGCAAGAGCGGAACCGTCTATTCAGTGAGGGAAGTCTAACGTCTCAGCCTGTCCCCTGTGGAGGTGCTGTTGTGGCAGGACAGGCACATGCCTCAGTGTCACTCAGCAAACTCCCTGGGGACCTACCATGGCCATGATTCCTGTACACGGACTCCCAGCCTGCGCCCTGCTTTTCTCACCCCTTCTCTGCTACAGCTTTCCAGAGAGCCAAGGTTTTTGACTGTGTATGAAGCGGAGAGCCTGGCATTCTGCACACTCCTCCACAGGAAGTCAGAGAGCTTGTGTATAAAGGTAGTTTGGGGTTAAATATGCATTGTTATGGCCAGGAAAGCAGGATTCATCTTTGCTGGAAGTTTTTTTTAAGTGATGATATTAGAAAAAGACTGAATTGCTGTTTGTCGTAGCTTTGCTTTGCTCCTGGCTGGGCCCGGAAATAGCGTGCACAGAGTGTAATTTCCCACATGTCAGCAGTGTTCCTGCAGCTTTGCTCATGCTCCACCAGTGACACACAAGTAGGACTAATAACACTTGAACATGACACTTTTCAAACCTACCAAGGAGCATCTGCTTTCAGGTGCCTCTTACCATCTATTATCTCTGCCAGCTAGTCTCTGACAAAGACACTCACACCCTATTCCTGATGGCTGGGATCATGCGATTGCTGTCCCAGCCAGAAGCCAGGACTCATTCAAGCAGCCTGAAAAAAACATGAAATCTCCTGCAGTTCAGCTGTCGGCATCCAGTGTGTGCAGAGCTAAAGAAGCTGTACAACTCACACTGCAGAGAGCAGGAGAAGATAAACTTCAGAGCCTCCAGAAGCAGGTGCAGAGCCCATTTGTGGTCTTTCACCCCTGACACCACAAGAGATTACCAGCTGAAGAAAGATGCTCAAAAGATGTGGGATAAAAAAGTGTTCATCCAAATGCAGCCATCCCTGAGTGGAAATGGAGCAAGAACTTCTCCACAATAGAGCAAAAAATTCATTAGCCATCTAAACATAAAATCACGAAAAACGCATAGTGCCTTCATACACCAAACCATTTGCACCCACTGGCCATACTCCAAAGAAGAACCACAAGCTATGTCAATACAAATACACAGATCTCCCTTCATTTGCAGCCCAAGATGGAAGAACACTCATGAATCATAGACTCATACAATGGTTTGGGTTGAAAGGGACCTTACAGATCATCTAATTCCAACCCCCTGCCATGGGCAGGGACACCTTCCACTAGATCAGGTTGCTCAAAGCCCTATCCAGCCTGGCCTTGAACACTGCCAGGGATGGGGCAGCCACAACTTCCCTGGGCAACTTGCTCCAGTGTCTCACATTCTGACTAGTCTTTATGGTTTCTAATCAGAAACCAATTAATAACTTGAAGGTGTAATTTCATCTTTGGTTTTGGCTAAAATCTTTTCTGAATCTCATTACATTACTTGTTGCAACATGCTTGAGCAGTAGCTCCATATCGTTTTGGGTGAAGGCCTAGAACAAGTGATTGGCAGCCAGACTTCTGTACTTTAATGGCATTTTAAGATCTAGCCCATACATTAGAATCTGCACATAAGAATTTAGCAGTAACTGTGTGCCCTCTGTTCTTAATATTCTCAAACCTTCATGCTTAGCTAATCATTCATTTTGAACAGGCATGAAATCTACCTGATCCTCAATCTACCTGATCCTCAAGTAAGAAACTTTGCAATTCTTGTATTTGAGAGTTTCACCTCCTTTCATATAATGGTGCCTCTTTTCCTGGTAGTTTAATTGAAAATTCTGAGCTCTCTTTTTTTAAGGTAACATAAAGTGATAATATTTTAAAATTTAAAAATCTGAACACCTGCATAAATTGATGTATAGGCTGGTAGTCATTATGCCTTTGCATTCCTCAAGTCCAAATAAAACAGTAGAGTATATTTTGTCTTGCTTCATATTGAACAAATGTATTCTAAGAGGTGCAGAAGAGCCATTTCTCCTGCTCTTCTATGCCCTGAAGTTTTATAGAAATGAATCTAAATTATTCTTAGCTTTGTAACAGGGTAAAAATTCATAAAGCTGACTGCAAAGTAGTGTCAGCCTAAGGTCTTTCTCCCCCCAACCACCCCAGTCCACTTCTTTTTAGTTCCTTTCTTCCCTTCCTCTTTCTTCACTTGCAAGAATTTTCCCCCAGCAATTCTGTGAGACATTTATCCTCTAGAGTGCTGCACTTTCTTACATCTCTAGTGAACATAAAGGGCACTGCTCACAGCAATCTGAAATGCAACAGTGTCATGCTGTCACATAAAATGCCACCTTGCACAGCTTGTCATTTAAATGCATCACGTTTTGGACAGATATCATCTTGTGGCTCCAGCTGAAGCATTGCATAAGGATCCCCTTTATCTCCATCCCCTCTGGCCCACTGCTGTGCCAGCATGGCTATGTGGGTGAATCCTTCCTCACCCGCTCCAGGCAAGAGCAATGAGGTTATTGTAAACAATCTAAGCATGAAGTCTTTGCTAACCTGTTCCATTACAGTAAGTCTGTGGAGAGCTCCTCATGACCAGCTCAGCCAAGAGACCTGATGGGGAAGGAACAGCAAGATAAGTGAAAGCAGCCTGTCTGCAGCATGCACATCTGCCTGTGCCCTCATAGTTGCTCAGCTACAACCCCAGCATGCCTCCACTGCTCTGCAGCAAGACTGCATGGGTTTGTCGCAAAATGTTCTTGAAGTTTCCTCAGCACCTTTTGCCATATGCAAAATGGAAAGGAATACACTGATAATGAGAGTCATCAGCACATACAGAAGTTGTTCTTGGTCAGAGGAACAGGTGTGCACAAATTTTCTATCAACTTTTATTTCAAAGCTATTGTGACCTGCGGAGCTAAAGTGATTCTGCCTTACATTACGCTTACAGCACATTCTGTTTTACTGGCACTATTCCCACCACTATCATTAGGATTATGTCAGTGTTTCCACTAAGCACTGTGTCTGAGGAACTTATGGTAACCAAGGTGTCAGAATTCATTCTGGACTCAGACTTCACATACTGTAAATTCCCCATGATGTACATTTAATTTCTTTACAAAACACGGAGATAATTGATATGGCAATACATATACATTAGGATTCAGAAAAGAATTTGGGTTTATACTGCACTATTCAAAATGTTGCAGGTAATTTATAGCAGCCAGAATAGTTGGTCATAAGTTGCCACTCAGAAAACAAACAAACCAACCAACCAAAGAACAAAAAAGAAGAAGTTACGGAATTGTGTTTTCTGACCTGCTCGTTGGGCCACAAAAGACATTTTAGTGACATGGGCGAGCTGCCCTGGGGTGCTGGGGCTTGGCTTTGTGCTTGACAAGGCTCACCACCTGGAACTACTTACTTTGGAGAAAAGTTTCACTCAGTTCTTTATGATGATGCTTCTGGAGGCAGGACATGAGGCTTACACAACATCAACCTTTGTTATGAAGGAAATGCACTGCCCTCCTTAACCTTCTTTGGGGCTCTATGATCCTCAGAAAAATGCCAAACAAAACATGCCTCTTACTGTGGCTAACCAGAGAGGATTTATTTATCAACAGTTCTGTTATCCTTAAATCAGTATAAAATGCCACAGACGTGAGGAGATTCTTTGTGTTAAGATCCATCACTTTGGGGCAGAAAACAGAGAAGGAAATATCTGTTCTGAGTGTGCAGACTGATCTTTATCCATCCATTGTTTTCAATAGGAACTGTGTATGCCACAGACTGGAAACTTTTAGAGGTGTATGGCAAGCTGAAGGGAAGCATAGCCAGGGAGCTGTATGTATATGCAGTTTGGTATACCCAGTCAGATCTCTTGGAATTTTCTACTTCAGGAGAAAGATCTAGAGTCTTACAGTATCATTCTTCCATGGGAAGGGAAAGGAACAGGTATTTGGGGGAAGATACTGGAATAACCATCAACCTAATCTCTTAACACTTGCTAATGGAAATGTTCCTACTAGAGCATGAGCAGGACGGTGTCTTTCCAACAGAGACACTCACCCTTTTCACAGACTTTTGTGTTGTGTTCGAGAATGGGATCACATTAATCCAGGAAGCAGCCTGGGAAGGGATTTGTCTGCACAGGAAACATGGAAGACAATACTAAGAATATCTCTTCCAGATGAAGATGTTGTGAGACGGCACGCTGGCTTTGCCAGGCAGGGTGTTTGGAGGAGAGTGCTGTTGCCCTCAGGAGCTGGAGGTCAGGCAGCCTCCCTGTTCCCAGGGCACACTACTTACCTCAATGGGTGCCAGCAACACCTGCAACTGGGAAAAACACCAGTGGCAAAAGTAACCTTCATACCGGGCTTCCCACTGCTGCTTCCAGTAGTGAGCTGCCCCAGTGAAGGAAAACCAGGAACACAGCTACAAAGAAGCATAGGCAGGGGCCCATGCTGCTGACATGACTGCTGTGAATCACAGGCTGACCAACTTCTGATGCTGGTTGTCCTCTCTATACAACACATCCCATACACAGTTTTTAAGATTTCCACTTACTGTAATGATAACCCATTTATTCCTCCCTTACAGCACACAAACTTTTCTGTACTGAGGTAATTTCATACAAACAGTAGGGGGGAAATCAAGAATCTATGGTAGAATATTACTGAAGTTATAAAATCAGTTTATTACTCTATTGTGTGTCTAAAATTTCTGGAACATTGTAGCAGATGTATTTTATAGAGAAATGACCACACGTTTTAATGAAATCCAGGTTCAGATTCTGGCAACATTTCTTCCTTAATTTTATCTTTTGTAACTGGGTCTGCAATCAATAGAATATTTAGTACATCTCACCATCACACCTTCATGTGTATTTGCATAGAGAAGAAAATAACTCCACATGACAGACCAGGACTTAGTTTTTCTCTACTTGAAACCGAATTCTGTTGTCATCTGCTGACAATTACATGTTCTACTTTGTTCTTGCCTCTTCCAGGTGAAATTCAAGCAGTCATTACAATTTGTGCTGGACCTCTCTTGTGTAACACATACTCCCTGGTTGATTTAGATTGTGACCAGTGTTGCACTGGGCTCCTGCTCTCCAGCTGCCTCCTTACAATGCTTGGAGTCACATCCTGCATCCTGCACTGGTGCACACCACAAGGAACAGCACCCTAAGGAAAAAAAAGAGCACAGTTCCTGTGCCCAGGCCTGTTGCAGAGTACAGGAGCACTGTAGACATCATTCTGAATCCCTTGCACAGCCAGCTGCATCAGGTACAATTCAGCTGACCAGTATTAGTTTGCCTGTGCCAGATATGGATAAATAACAGGTCTTTAAAAAGATTTTAGTTCAGTCAAATCTGTTTGCTTTATGAGACCATTCTGACACAGAATGTGGATGCTGCTGGTTTTCACACAAACTACCATAGGTATTTAGAAGAAACAAAAAAAAAAAAAATAACAGAAATCTGAGTGATTACACTCATCTGCCTAATATATTACTCCTAGAAACATTTTTTCTGAAACTGAAAAAAAAGAAAGCATCCTTAGGATGCTCTTTCCGGAAACACCTGATGTAGAATAGTCCCATCTGAATGGTACAATTATAACACTTGGCAACATCACAGACATCTTTAAACAAGGTCATACACTGGCAAGTATGAGGCAGCCTGTTTACAAGGCACACCAGTGGCTCTGCCTTGCACACGCTGCTTGTGTCCCTGAAGCATGCCCAAGGCTTTGCAGACTGACTGGTGCTCCTGTCACATTAGCAGTAAAATAAGTTTGCAATACTGTATAACACTAAATCTTCTTCAACGTGTTTTTATTAACTTACAGTCCTTCTGGTGACTTAAGAGAAGAAAGAATAAACCATAGAAGTAACCTATACACAAGTGTACATTACCTCCAGGCATCTAAGTCTTGGTGCTCCTGAATTAGGGTGCTGCTGTGGGGTCCCCACATGCTCTACACATACAGCAACAGAGTCCTTCTGTACATCATAGATGAAGAGCCCTGCTCGCCTTTACCAGGCTGACTCATTTGCCTGCTGGTTCATGCAAGCTGAATAGGACCACAGAAGGCCAACAGTTACAATGCATTTTCTGAGCCCAAATCATCTCAATTCAAAATAGGACAGTGAACAAGAAGTGCAGCTTCAATGAAAACAGTGTAAGTTTCTGGCAGCACTAAAGGCTTCTTGAAATCCAGAGTAACATTGGTATGAAACACAGGAAATTAAAACACTGTCATGAAATCTACTGCACAGAGCAACCAGAACATGAAATATATCTGTGATGTGAGCATGACACAAAGTGTAGAAAATATCAGCAATTTTACCTGCAAAGAAAACATGACAGTGCTCTCCCACCACCAATTACAGCCAGTCTGCAGTAGAAGCTCCATCGAATTTGAGACTTTACTCAGCTGACTGTAAAGCTGTGTGAAAGATGATTGTGCTGTTGCCAACACTGGGTAGTTTAATCTTCCACAATCAAGATAAAGACCAAGTCCTCTATCAAACAAGCTTTAGTGGATACACACACAAGCATAAAGAATTAAGGAGCAATATATTGTCCTGGATAGGAAGAACTCACAAACGCACCTGATAAGCCAGAAGCTTTCTGGGCTGCGAGCGCACACTGCCAGCTCATGTTAAGTTTCTCATCGACCAACACCCCCAAGTCCTTCTCTGCAGGGCTGCTCTCAATCTCTTTTCTGCCCAACCTGTAGCTGTGCCTGGGATTGCTCCCACCCAGGTGGAGGACCTTGCACTTGTCTTAGTTGAACTTCATGAAGCTGGCACTGACCACCTCACAAACATGTCAAGGTCCCTCTGGATGGTACCCCTTCCCTTTAGTGTATCAACTGAACCACGTAACTTAGTGTTGTCAGCAAACTTGCTGAGGGCACACTTAATCCTACTGTCGGTGTTGCTGACAAAGAAGTCAAACAGGATCACTCCCAAACACCAACCCCTGAGGGACACCACTCATTACTTGTCTCCAATTGGACACTGAGCCATTGACCACAACTCTTTGCATGCAGCCATCCAGACAGTTCTTTATCCACCCAGTGGTCCACCCATCAAATTTATGTCTCTCCAGTCCAGAGACAAGGATGTCGTATGGGACAGTGTTGAATACTTTGCACAAGTCCAGCCAGATGATGTCGATCAGGAGAACAAGGTGCTTGGTGCACCAAGGCTGCATTAAGAGGAAATCCTGCCTGACCAATTTGGTGGCCTTCTATGATGGGGCTAAGGAACTGATGGACAGGGGTAGAGCAGTTGATGTCATC
>JAOEHY010023251.1:0-11866 GCA_025447955.1 Psilopsiagon aurifrons | reverse complement strand
CCCCCCTCAGTGCTAGTGACCCAGATCTATGCTGGATAGTAAGCTCCAGGTCAAATACTTGAGGTGACCAGAAAAGAGGATACAACCCTTCCTCTTTTAGTGCTGGAGTGTCTTTACAAAGAGTTGTATCCAGAGGTGATGATGGCTTCATTGCAGCCTGTGTATGACAGTTTAATATTCTTTAAAAAAAATTCCCCTGTTTTACTGCAAAACGTTTATTGTGATTCTTTCAGGGGAATTAAAACAATATGTTAAAAAACATGGTCTTTTCCTTTAAAAAAAAATAAGAATCAAGCTTGAATTGTTTCTTTTCTATCTATTTTTGACCACTAAACTTTAAAAAACAAAAAAGAAAAAGGCACCTTGGTTCTGAATTTTATGATGTTACACTAATGGCTCTGTTTAACTCAGGTCTGACAAATGCATGTTGTTACCTTTACAGATTTTTAGGTATGCTTTCAAAAGGAAGACAAATCCATACTATATTAAGTATTTTCTGTGTAGAATAAGGTATGTAGTGTAATCCTGGAACATAATGTATATTTTCAGTGTTGTATACCTTCCCCAAATCTCAGCCTTCTCACTAGTGCTTGGCTTCCAAAAAACTGTTACCCTGAAGATGCTTACCTTTTCCTGTATTATCTTGGTTTAGGTTTTCTTGGTATGTTGGTGTTTGTCAAGAAATAGGGTTGGCTTAATTGGGAAAAGGGCAGAGAAGAGGCAATAATGTTCCTCCTGGTATTGCCTAATGTGAAATACAGCTCTCACATTACATGATGTGCTTCTTTTAAGCAGCCACGTAGCTGCTTCTTCACCAAACACAGATTTAGGCTGACTGTATAGCTAATGTATAACAGCACTGGCCAATGCAACAATTTCTCTGACTGCAGAAGACAAAGAGGATTTTAGCAGGCTGATCTGTCATCTCTTGGCGCAATACCAGTTTCAGAGGTTTTGTCTATCTTAAGAATGGCCTCAATGCATTTTCACTTGGGACCTTATTGTTTTATACTGGCGGCCCGGTATATGAACATAAAATGGGTCTGTGATGCTGCTACCACACAGTACAAATAAAGGCAGCACTTGAAATGTGTGTAGGAGTGTCTGTTGTAGAGCTTCATTCTGCATTGCCTGTAGAGGTAGTTTAGCTGACTACAACTAAGCTGTTATATCTTTGGCATTATGCTGTTCAACACAGAAAAACTGAGATGTGGGAAGCAGTATAGATGTGTAGCATTGCTCTGTGCATGAGATATTTCCATAGAAACATTCAGCCCCATAAAAATACTCTACAGGTGAAACATATTCTGGAATGTGAGCTAATTGGAAAATCCTTTGAAAAATTGTCATAAATTGCACAATACAGATTGCACAGGTAATCTGCATGTATCATGAGATTGAGGCTTTGATATTTAGATTATTTTTTTAAGCCAAGAAAGATCATTCACCCATGAAAGAATCTAGCAAAGCTTGTTTTAAAAACACAGTACGTTTAAAGACATATCCCATATGAAAGCAGTCATATCTTGTTTTGCCGGTTTTGATCGCAGTTAATTATCTGTTCATTTATCTCAAGTATGCTCTTATAAAAAAATGCCCACAATTGTTGATACAGTTCACTGAACAGCATACATCTTTAAGGAAGTTACATTTATTTTCATTTCAAGTGCCTAAATTGTTTTTCAAGTAAATTCTCAATGAAGTCTTTGTGAATAGTATTAAGAAAGTGTCAACATGCAGTAGGGAATACTAAAGAGTTTGTTGAATTACTATGTCTGGGTATGTAATTTGTCTTTAGATTTGTGGTACTTTGATGAAAAACATAGCAAAGAGAAAACAGGATCAAAAACTTTAGGAAGCTCTATGCAAAATGCATAGTGAGGTAAACCCCAAACTGTCTGAGGAATAATTCTTAAACCATAAAGTGCAATAAAATCTTTTCCAAATACCTCAGATTGAGAAAAGCTGACAAGAGTGTGTGAAGCTAATTGATGAAGGCATAAAAAGAGGACTTAAGAGGGTGAGACCATAGCAAAGGAATTACATGGGGTTTTACTTGCATTGCTGCTCACCATTATGGAATTTGGGGACTTCCCACACAGAAGGCTTAGGTTTACGCTGTCAGGGACTCTTTTAAGCTGTTTGGTGGAAAAGGTTTATGAAACATTGTACAGAAAATGAGCAGGAAGAAATTGTGATGAACAGATGATATTCGTCAGAGTTCTAAAATTAAACTGCTTACCACAATCCATACTTTGGCTATCTCCAACTTAAAGTTGTGATGGTATTACAGGCAGGAAGTGGCTGATGTAGCACCAGTGTTTTGTTTTTAAAGTCTTCAAAGGTGTTCTAGGTGACCGCAGACCTAGTGACTATGCTATCTATAAAGGGTTAGTTAATGCACATTTTTCTTGAAAAGTAAAATTAGTAAATACAGACAAATAAAGTACACCAGAGTGATTGCAGTTTTATAAAGAGAAAACTTCCTGTCTCATGTCTGAAAAAATGATTAGCCATATAAAAGGAACTTATGGATGTAATTTTGCTCCTTAAAATCT
Organism: Psilopsiagon aurifrons; assembly: GCA_025447955.1. NCBI lineage: Eukaryota > Metazoa > Chordata > Aves > Psittaciformes > Psittacidae > Psilopsiagon > Psilopsiagon aurifrons. Next base: position 9,308 of record JAOEHY010023251.1, on the reverse strand, counting down.
GAGACACAACTTACTGGGTACTGTAGAGTATTCTGGAGATTTATCATTAAATGTGTGTACTGCTCTCAGTGTTTCCTAGCCATCCGCTGTTGGATACACTAAGAGGGGAAAGTTTGAACTACATAAGCATTTCACCAGATGTGAAAACTGATGTTGCAAAAGGATCCTGTATTGAGCTAGACTTTCATTAGAACAGATGTTTACTTCTTGTTAGTATTCTGTTTTTTTATCTGTGCTATAGGCTGGGTAAAAGAGTTAATATTTTCTACTATGAGAAATGAGCTAAAGATACAGATGGCATACAGAAGAAAGCATTAAAATTTTACTATTGTTCCACTAATCTGATTTTAATAAGCCAAAGTAGTCCAATTTCCAGGATAGTGGTAAGCATGATAGGTCAAAAATCATCACTTCTTAGTGGGCTTTGAGGAACCAATTTGTGATTTAGACTCTGTACTTCAAAGTAAGCTAACTGAATATATATTAATAACAACTAATGGTCTTTGTATAACTTCAGTTTTGTGCCTGAAACTTTGCTAGGGAAATGGATCACAGATATCAGCAAATAGGTTGATACTGACTGTTAGAAATAAGCAACTGTGCAAGGTATTTTCTATGGGGAATTTAACCAGTAATTGCAGCTACAAAACTGCTGGTTTTTACTTGCATAGGTATGGAAAGATACAGAATTTATACTAAAATTTAACGTAACTTGTAAAATATAAATTGTGGCTCCTGAACTGCATTTGAGCAGTGTATTTTGAGTTATTTGTAAATTTCTTCTGATAAAAGCATACGCCTATATCTTTCAAATCTAATCAGCTGAATTCTAAGCAAATTTCCTAAAGGATTTTTTTGGGGGTGAGGGGCCTGTTTAAAGGGAAGGGGACTATCCTTATAGCAATATTTCTGTGCATTCCTGCTCCAGTCAGACTTGTTTCTAATTTTCCTTTACACTGTGTAAAATGGACATATGAGAGTGTCAGTATGAGAAATTCACACTGTCAAAGTCACTACTGTGACTTTATAGTTGGCAGTGTGGAAAAGTAATGCAGTGATGAAGTTCAGATAATGGGAGTCCATCTGTGGAGAACTGCAACCTAATCTTTGCACCTAAGAACTTCTGTATTTAGTCCTTTGTGTTTGCTCAGTTTCTTATACCTTATATTTCAAATGGATCTAATTGGATAGTTTATCCAGAATGACAGTGCACAGCCACCGTGACTGTTATTCTTTTTTGAGAACAAGGGATTTTTACACCAGTATAAATACTTCCTCAAGGCAGAACTGGTGACCCTGTAGTTATGAACGTTCAACTGTTCTGTACAGCACTGGAAGTAAAAGCTGAATCACATAGGCTAACTCAAATCACCAAGGCTGACTTTTGTGGATTAATAGTAAATCTCAAAGATGTGGATTCTTAGTGCTATGGAATACAACACTTCTCGAGTGTTACACAGAATGTTAATTGCAGTGGTTACCTATCAGTTCTGAAAAGGCTTTTCAGAAGGTCTCTCCTGATCTCAGTGATTTGTGTAGCCTTATTCTTAGCTATTGTGGCATTCATTTTGCTAGCTTATGCACAATTTATCAAGCAGCCCAGATCGCTTCAGGTTACTGATCTCTCATCTTAACTAGATTAATTTCCTTAGTTCTTGTGTCATTCATAGTTGTTATCTGGAATTAATTAGTGTGTTCCTTTCAGGTCTTTCATAAAATGTTCAGTAATAGTTTAGAACTGTTCACTGAAATTCTGGTAGAAATATACATTTTTATTATTCCTCTCTACAAGAAGATCAAGGAAATATTTATCAGGTTTTGAATCTACTTACTGTGTCACCTTTTAAATGAGTCCTTTCAATTGAAGTGTTACACAGCAAGTTGGTATGCAAGGCACTGAGCTATTTGAACTAACCAGATATATCTTTATCAAAAGTAATGTTGCCATTTTCCCCTCTTGATTGGTATTAATTATTTTAATCTGTATTTTTTTAGCACTTCATTAATAGTCTTATGTCAGCCATACAGTATTTCACCCAGGATCAGTATCAGGCTAACAAGCTGTTACTACACACATTTCTCTGTCCACTGTCTAATAGGTAGGCAAAATTTTAGCTCTCTTCCATTGGGTTTGGAATATGGTTACTGTGCCAAGTGCTGTTGAACCTCAGCATTTCTACTCCAGCCTCCCTCTGGAAGCAGGCTGCTTGAATGCAAGCAACGTGGGAGCAATTTCCCAACATCTGAGATTCAGCTGCATATCTGTTCTGTGATATGACAATATCGCCTCTTTCCAACTTTCAAGTAAACAAATATATATCTATTACCTAGCTTGACATGAAAGACAATTCATGCTGATTGCTAAAGGAGTTAGAAATAAAAGTAAATATGAGACATCATGCCTTCTCATTTATTAGCTTTGATAATTTATTTCTACGGTGTCTTTTTCTTTCTTCCTTCCCCCCGATTTATAACTTTTTGTTTTTCACTGTACTGTCATTTCATATGTGCTGTGGGATTGCATTATAGGGACATGTTTTTTTTCCCCCCATGAGAAGCATCCTGCTTTTTCTCTAACCCATGAAACCTTATTCAGTCATAGGATTGTGATTTCTAAAGCATTTAGTCAAGTAATGTTAAATAGCTTACAAATTGTATGCAGTTTCATTAACATTTTATCCATTGATTTGACTCGTTTGTCTCCAGATTCATGAACACAGTTTGAATGTCTTTCAATTTGTGAATGAAAAAAAGAATGAAGAATTTGTAAAACATGCTTTTCCAAAAATGAAAGAATCGGGCAACAAAAATATTTGTTTTTCATCATTTCAGTTGAGCCTGCAATAATGGTGGCTGCTTCTCATATATTTTGAAGAATTTAGGCCTAAGTTTAAGTTCATGCGAAAACTCCAGAGTGCATACATAAAGTGTATTCAGTTAGAGAAGGAAATCTTTTGGTTGAAAGAGACTAATATTTGGCTTCTAAGCAAGCCTTTGAAGAAGAAAATACGCAAAACATGCCTCACAACTGGCAATGTTAAAAGTGCCTAATGAGATGTACACATATGCTGTGCCCCCAGCACCCTTCTCATTGCTGTGACTGCAAATCTGGCTGCAGACCATGGGAAGCTTTGTATAGTTGAATTTGGAATCAAATAGAAGCTGCAGATATGGTATTTTGTTCGTGTCTGCTCCTTGGTTGCACATGCATGTTGGCTATTGAGTGAAAGATGCTAGCACATAGTATGTGGAGATACTCAGAAGTTTTGATAGAATAAGCTGTTCCTGGAAAGTAACTCTTATTTCCAGCATCCTCGCTGTAAGAGGGAGGCTGAGGCAAAGTTAAAGTCCCCAAGTACAAGGCAGTACTTGTCACAGCCAGTATGAACAGAAAACTGCATGGCACAGCATTTTCTTGAGAATAAAATATGTGCTGATATTCCAAGAGAACCTGCAAGGCAATATGTAACAGCATCATATGCAATGTAATGAATTAGTCATGTGAAACTATTAATCATACTCCTTTCACCACTTGCTCTTCTGTTAATCCATTCCTGCCAGAAGTTTAACGTTTCAAATTCCTCAGATGTTTCATACACCTACGACTGTTTAATTTAACCTTAGGCTTCCTCAAGTCTCCTTTCCTTTCAGAATATCTTTCTGCCCTGCCCAAGGAGTGAAAGACAACAAGATTCACATAGGAGGTTCTAAATTTTAGGGAGTCAATTCTGGCATTATAAACCCAAGATTATTTCATGCTTAACAATACACAACTATAATAGTGAAGCTTTAAATTTTTTACTAACTGAAAAAAAACAAACCAATATAAAACCAAACAATAAACAGAAAAAGGAAGGTTTCTTTATTTTATGGATGAATGGGTGCAGCACAAATCTGTGACAATCTCAGTACTTTGCAAGAATCTGAATGTGAGTCGGGAGCTGGAAATAGGTGTCTAGGCAAAAATAATACCATATGGCATATTAGATTAGTTTGCTGACCTTTGGAGAAATTTAATATATACCTGGATGAGGTTGCTTTGTTTTATAAATTCATGAGACTTTCTTTCAGGAAAATATTTACATCTCAAAAGGATGGTTCTGAAACACAGCAGAAACGAAACTTCAGGGTCTGATGCCTCTGGAAGGTGACTTGGGTTTTACTGGTGTTACTGTGGTGGTTTTGTTTCTTTTTGGCAGTGTTTGGGCATGGGAAAACGAAAGCGTTTTTGTAAGTTGAATATAGTAACAGAGTTACAGAATCATAGAATGGGGCCATATAAGATCAGATTGCAAAGAGGCCTCAGGAGGTCTGTAATCCAATCCCCTACTTAAAGCAGGATCAGCTGTGCAGTCAGACCAGGCTGGTCAGCGTCTTATTCAGTCTATTCTTGAGTACCTTTGAGGACGTAGACTGCGTAGCAATTCTGGGCAGCCTGCTTTACTAAGGATGATTTTTCCTTGTATTCAGTCTGAACCTTCCCATTTCAGTTCATTACCATGAACCTCTGGATAGATCCTGCCTCTGTCTTTCCAGCAGCTCCCTTGTAGATATGGGCAGAGTGCTGGCTAGGTCCTCCAAAGGCAGTCTCTTCTACAGATTGAACAAGTCCTTGTCCTTCACCCATTTCTTACAGGGCAAATGCTCCAGCCCTAAGCCAGCTTGGTGGTCCTCCACTGAGCTCCTGAATGCTGAGCTTGTTGATATCTTTTCTGAGCTGGGAGGACCAAGATCTAGAATGAAGTGCAAGTGCTGAGCGGAGGGGCTTCATGTCTCTACTGATGTCCTGGCTGTGCCCCTGTGAAGACTGCTCAGGATACTATTGGCTGTCTTTGCAGCCAGGGTGTAATGCTGGCTCATGCTCAGCCTGCCTCTGCCAAGGCTCCCAGCTCCCTTACTGCAGAGCTACCCTTAATCAGACATGCCCACCCTGTGCTCTTGCACTGGTGCTTCCTGCTCAGGGGCAGTGATTGGTTTTGTTTGTGTTAAATTTCATGAGTTACCTCTTGGCCTTCTCTTCCGGCCTGCCAGGCCCCTCTGGAGGACAGTTTTGCCTCAGGTGTGTCACACCAGCCCTCATCTGCAGGCTTGATCAGCAGATCTTCTGTAATCTCTTCCAGGTCTCTGATAAAACTGTTAAAAAGGACCAGTCCCAGAATGGACCCTGTGGAGTACTGGCTACTTGTTACTGAGTGTATGACCCATCACTGCTACCCTCAGAACCCAGTATTTCAGATAGGTTTTACCCATCTACTTTTTTTGCCAGCTTAGACTATATGTCCTGATTTGTTACCAACAGTACTGTGAGGGACAGTCCAGTTGTGCTGATGTTGAGGTAACTAACACATACTGTTCTCTTACTGTCCACAAACCCACTAATGTTATCACACGTACCTAATGAATTATGGGGTATAAATGAAAACAGACACCTTTCTATTTGACATGAATTTCTGGAAATGCAAAAATAATTATCAGAGAAATTCTCTTCCTGGGTGCAAAGCTTGATGAAGACAGCAACTGGACCTAATGCATGGAAAACCAAGGAGGAATGTACTTGGATCATCAAAAAAAAAAAAAGGGAAAAAAAAAAAAAAAAAAAAGCCACAAACCAAAAATAACTAAATAACTCAAATAAACAAGTCAAAACCCCAAACTTGAAACAACTACCACTGGTGTTGTGCTTCCATGCTGGCTTTGGAGAAATAATAGAAGGAAAAATGGGCATGTGAGTTGGAAAAACTAGTTTACAGTGTTTTCATTGAAATGAATGTTTCAACTAAAGGGACTGGGATTAAATTTGATGCAAAACCAAGCAAAGGTCTTTGTTTCTTAAGTTATCTATTACTGTCAGTGTATTTGACTCAGCTGGAAGTATCTATGACTGCTAATTTGTCTGGGCTCTCTTTTAATAGGCACAAGGGGGCTTTTTTAGCATAGTTTGTGCCCTGTTTTAGACATGTGCTCTATAATAAAATTATGATTTACATACCCTTTCAACAGCAGTTGTTAAGATTTTGGTTTGACTCCTAGTGCAAATTTAAATTTGGTTTCATACATCCTACTATGCCACCAATCTGACTATTAGTAAAAGCTTTCAGTGCCACATGCTCTGGTGGAGAGTGTAAGGCAGCTACCACAAACTGACAGACCATGTAATGGCAATAGGAATAATTGTCATTCTAAGGCAAACTCAGCAGTGATAAAATACTGTAAGCACTGGAAGACTATAGGTTTTTTTAATGTCTTCTCGCTGTGCATTTGTCTAACTTACGCTTTTAAAATGTGGCTGGTTTAATACCGAAACCTCCCAGGATGTGCATTACACTTCAAGGAAAAACAAGTCCCCACTGCAAGTGTTTCTTGAACTGTACTATCATATGAACGCTAATAATCAATAGTGGGATATCATGCTAATGAGACCTAATTGTGCCTACCCCAACCCTCTCTTCAGCAGTTGATTTCTATAAAGAACCATAACTTGTAATGGCAGTATCCTATTCATTCACTGGGTAGATTCTAATTGATCTAAGAGACTCAAAAGGAACAGTTTAGCTGATAACTCTTAACTTCAGTAGGTAAATTAGAAATTTAATTGATTCATGATGCATGATTTATTTCTCCAAACAGCTAACTGAAAACCAGAAGTAGTAAAATGAAATAAGTGTTATGCAATAATCATGGCAGTCCCACTCATCTTCAAAGTTCTCCTTTTTTTTACTGGTTATTGCCTAAACATTCTTTATTTTTCTGCTGGTGAAACATCTCTGTACTTACAAGCATATACAGCAACTGCCCTTACTTCAAAATACAGTTCTCAACTATAACTTTCTGGTTTGTTTTGAAGTCACCAATGCTAAGACTTTTCATTGCATACATTATTTTACTCAGATGTTATAGATGTTACATACTCTGCTTGGGAAAAGGTGGAATCATAGAATGGTTTGGGTTGGAAGGGACCTTAAAGATCTTCCAGTTCTGACCCTTCTGCCATGAGCAGGGACACCTTCCACTAGACCAGGTTACCCAAAGTCCTACCCAGCCTGGCACTGAAACCTGCAGGGATGGGGCATCCACAGCTTCTCCAGGCAACCTTTTCCAGTGCCCCACCAACCTCACAGTAAAGAATTTTTTTCCCTAGAATTTAATCTAAATCTCCCCTCTGTCAGTTTAAAACCATATCCCCTTGTCCTGTCACTACACGCCCTTGTGAAAAGTCCCTCTCCAGGTTTCTTGTAGGACCTCTTCAGGTACTGGGGCAGAGCTAAAATAAGATGGTACTGAAAAATGGAGATATGCATGTCAGTGCTGAAAGAGGACAGGCAGGGCTAAGAGAAGGCACGACAAACTAATAACAATATGGAAAACTTAATAAAGTAGGAAACAGTAGTTTTCTCTTAGGGGATAAACTAATACAGGAATTAAAATCAGGAACATATCTAAAAGAAGTTTACCCATCCAAAGGGAAAAATATACAAAAGTACATACAGGTTGCTGCTTGATTAAAAAAAAATCAAAATGGTCTGATGGATGAGAAACTGTTAATCCCAAGCCAAATGCCTTCTGCAGTGATAATAGTTGTTGCTTCATATGTAAATTAACTGGTCTGAAATCTCTTCAGTTCCAAAGGTCAGGTCATAATGCTATGCATGCTGTAAAAATTGTTCTCCCACCTGAATAGTCCCATTCCAGGCACAGAGCTGTCTCAAGTAGAACAGTGTGAAGTGGTGTGAAAGGGCTGTGTTATACAGTTTCAAGCAATTTGGGTATCAGATGCAATTATAATCTGAAAGATGTCTGAAAAAATAGACTAGAATTGCAGGGTAGCATTTTATGACAATGACTCTCCGCAATCAGCTGAGCAACCTAAGGTGAGTTTTGCTGTTCCCCCTGCCCTGCTTGCTGTGCAAGCTCCCCCATGGACTAGGAAGTCTTGCTGTGTTTTCTGATTCATACACCATCAGTTGGCATTTTTCTTCTTTCTTGCTCAAGAAGGTTCACATTATATCTCTGCAGCTAGTGCTATAGGTTTTTTTGAGTGACATCCACAATTCAAAACAAGCTCATCTCTGCGGTTTTGAAGTCAAACTTGGTGCAGACCTAGTAATGTCAGTACACATTTATATGGAGCGTGGTCATTCTGACTCGATCTGTGAACTTCTGTTTGCTTTTGCTGTAAAAGCTTGAATTTGCACGGATATTTAGGGTAAGAATGTGACACAATAAAACTGTAAGTATAGGAACTGACCACTGTAATGTCATAACCATGCTAGAATTGCCTGATTTGCATTTAAAGCTTGAGTGATTGAAAATGGAAAAAGAAATTATGTGGGACATTGAGTCAACAACCTCATTCAGGTAAGAAAGCATCAAAATTAATAGTGATGCAAATGATACCTGGCTCAAATTTCATAGGCAAATTCAATTTATCTGAATGAATGCAACACGTTTAAACTTGCAAAATATCTGGCAATATCATATAGTGCAAGCTGCAATTAGGATGCAATTTACAATCACTTGTGATTCTTTTTCTCTGTAAAATTAAGTCTGTGTGTCTGAAGACTTAAAATGTTATTTTACATGTGATCTATCAAGTTTGAGCTAAGCCTGGAGTTTTGATGTCTTATGAACTATTTTTTTAAATAAGAAACCTTTCATCTAAAGGTTTCTGTTTCATAGGTCCAAGGTTATAAATGGATTATTACAACACAAATGCATATCAGGGCCTGCAAATTAAAATTCCAAAGCCTATTTTAAAGGTCTCTGATCTTATTTAATCAGCAGCATAAAAGCAGTCAATTCCCTTGTGTGCTTCAGTTAGTGGAATGTTATTGCTTAGATAAACAGTATGTCTGTTCTGATGAGGTTTATGTTTATTCATTGAGTCAAAGAAATAGGGGATGGAAAGACCTCTGAGGTCATCTCGTCCAGTACCTTGTAGGTGTAGGATTGTTCCCAACAGGGTATTGTAAGCTAGATGTTCTGCATGCTCCAGCTTTAACCAGTTCAAGTAATTGGCTTTCTGCCACTTCCTGTGAGAATTGAACAGATTTCAGTCTTGAAAAAATAATTTGATGTTTCTGAGTTTGCACTTAATTTTGAGTTTCTGGATGTTAAATATACTATGGTCCAAGCAAGGACCACAGTTTTTTATGCATTAGTTGGTCTTGCTCTGCCAAACATTCTTATTGTTCTGAAATATTTTCATTTTAACAATTCTTGAAGTTGTCCACACTGTCTTGCTGAAAGCTTTAATACTAGCCTACGGCTTTTTTTTTTTTTTTTTTTTTGGGGGGGGGGGCGCATGTGTG
>JAOEHY010023248.1:0-21092 GCA_025447955.1 Psilopsiagon aurifrons | reverse complement strand
CCTGCCCTGTATCCTGGAGAATTGAGGAAAAGACAATCTGAGCTCCAGAGCCCCTGACCACTTCTCCCAGAGCTCTGAAAATCATGTTCTAGGAGTACAGCTTGCTTCTCACAGAGCCTGTTTCACCAAGGTTCTTCTTCTCTGTCGGTCATCACTGAGACGAAAGAGATCTCAAATTGCCCATTATTGTGATACTCTGCCAAAGCCACTGTAAAGCTGTACAGACCTGAAAACGTGAGAAGGATGAGGAATACCAGTGGGAATGGTCCAGATGCTTTGTAATCTCTTTAACTGACAGGCTTATTAAAAGGAATAGAAGAGTTAAACCACCTGGACTCTGTTTTCCACTTGGTTGAGCTATAATACGGCCTTTGATAGGACATGTTGGGGATTTTGTCTCTGTTCCGAAAACTTTTTATGTGAACTCAGCAAAAGTGAAGTTCTCACTGAGGTAATAAGAATCTCCTGGGACACAGCCTATAATTCCTACTTAGTGTCAAAGGAATTGGTACATGAAAGCTGGGGTCATAGGCTATTTTTTGCTTATCAAGAAATATTAATTTTTCAGTGATGAACAGCATGAATGCCAGTCCCTGGTAATCGAGGAGAGGTTCTTGATTGAAACGTCAAATATCCAAATAGAGCAAATTTAACTACAGTTGATTTGAAAGAATCCTCCTGTATGGAACTATAAGGTAAAATCTTGATTAAATGTGTATTCAGGATTTCTGCTCTTTCTCAGCAATTCCCAAAATCAAGTTCAGTTCACAATTGCAGCAGTACAATTGCTCACCTGTAGTTATCTTCTTTGTTTTCAGCTTTACACATTAGTCCCTTAAAACTCAACATGCAGTGTCTGAATTAATCTCTGTTCTGCCATCTGAATGACAAATTATGACTTCAGTGACACCAGTCCAGCTATTTTTAATTCAGCAGATAATCTCAGCTGGATTTGGTAGGATGCTAGTGATCAAATCAATGGTAAGTGAACATGAATAAACAGAAACACTCTTCTTGTTGTCTCTTGGATCTTCTGTGGGTGTTAAGGGTTGAAAGCAGAGAAAAGCATCAAATTCTTGGTTTCACCTCTGCAGCTTATAGAAGCAACCTTAAATGCAACTCTGGAGATGTCAAAACAGGATGATGCTATCTTTACACAATTGCTTTTTCAGAGTGTACCAGCAGAAATTCATATTATTTGAACTTATTTGATTTCTCTGCAAATGGCAGACAAGAAGGATGGCCACAAGAACTTCGTCTGGAAGTTAAAACCAGATGTCTGATGGAGTTTCTTTTTTGTGCCATTTTAGGGTGCATCTTCACTGAGGCACCTGGATAATAAGTATGAACTTGTTGATGCTGGATTAAACTAACTGGTACAAGTCTTAGCTACCAGCTAGCTGCACCTTTATGAAGAATCACATGATTTAATTTACTTTGCTGACTTTCCTTCGCATCCTAGCAGATTACAGGTTGCTGCTACCAACTTCTGTCACATCTTTTGCTAAGTCGCATAAAACCAACATGGTGTCTACCCTGTGCTGTTCTTCTTGGCACTAAAGGATTACATCCTCATTCTACTTCCATGAGGTCTGGGGATCCATAGAAAGGCAACATTGCTGATCTTCCCAATCTCAAACTCAAGAAAAATAAGCAAGGTGTCACAAATCATAAAGTTGATTTTGAACATGGGGAAACCGTAAAGTAATGATAACCAATTATTATCTTCACTATTTTTCCAAACCTTTATACTTTATTCATGTCAGAGTATTCAGCTTTACTCTGCAGTTATGAGGATGGAATATTATGCCTTCTTTTTTCCAAATGAGAGCTAATATTTGCTCTTTATTCACTTGCTCCTAAGAAGTTGCAGGTTTAGAGTTAAAATTAACTTTTGCCTGCCAGGATTTGGTCCTACCGACTGTGCTCTGTGGTGACACTCTATCTAGCACTTCCTACTTAATTTATGAAGTTCCAATTAGGGCTTTCCAGATCCTTACACTGAAGGTGATCTTCTCTTCCATTTCTTTTTTTGTCAACTTCCACATATGCTTGCTTCATTTTTTTTTTCTCAAGATGAAGTAAATACATATTCTTTCAGTTTTTCTGTGTTTCCTCATTACAAATTTTCTTCCCAGTATCTCAGGCTGGAAAGATAATATTATAAGCCTGATGAGTACCTGAAATTGGTGTGTTCGTTTGCTTTAGCTTTCCTCATTCATCATCTAATGACTATTCCGTGTTATTTCTTTAGTAGACACTTTTTTAAAAGCTTTGTTCAAAATAAAGAACATCTCCTCAAACTTTAGATAAAACCCTGCCACAACAGAACCTCTGGATAAATCAGAATTTAAAACACATTTTTATTTGTCTATGCCTGGTTTGAGCCTTCCTGACTTCTCTGCCTTTCTTGGGCAACAAGTTTTTGGTTTATTCGTTCTGATATCAGTAGGGTTATTTTTCTCGGAAGGGTTGTGTGAAGTGACTCACAATCCAGTTCACTGCCATTTTCACCAAACCTCTATGTTACATTGTAGTATTTTCCTGTGAATCGCAGTATATTTTTGGAAGTTCTTTTTTATACTGGCTTGCAGTCTTGTGCTTCTTCATGCAATTTTATTGCAAAGGACAAAGACTGGGAGTTGCCTTTCTCCTTTTCTCCCACCCTAGATCAAGGACACCTTCAATGACACAAGTTGATGGTAAATTCAAAACTGCACAAAACACATCATTTCATGCAGCTTGCAATTGAAGCTAGAACTCATAGCTTCACCATGGCATAAATACATAGATAGGTCACAGTAAGGATTGAAAATATATAGGGATAAAAATACAGTGATGTCCAACTGTAAAAGCTAACATTTTGTCACACATTTAGTTGGGTTTTTTTCCTCCTGAGCTTGAGCCAACTAAAACAGTATTAGAGAGTAAAGGAGACCAGAGGCTGGAGGTATATTAAAATTAATCTGCCAAGTCTGGAATGGCTTTTGCTTTCTTCTGAAACATGGGATGCCGACTCCTCTCAGAAACTGAATTGATAGACTATAGCACAGTGATTTCTGTTTTCCTACACTGGTATGAAGAAAATGACTGCATAAATTTGTATGTTTGAAAAAATGCATGCATATAGTCTTAGAAAATTTACTTTTTTCATTTTTTTATGAATACAAGAAAGCTTGTCTTTGGAGCCCAGGTACTGAAGTAGGAGTAAAATGGAAAACATATCACAAACAAGAAAGGAAGTAAGTTAGTTTAATAATACTACTAGCTGTTTAATTATGCAAAGAAATGATCTTCTCCCCTTCACTATTTGTAAAAATGGGCTTGTTGCATTCAGATTTTAAATAGCATATCCATAAATCTAAGTTTAATGCCACTGTACAGGGACTTTCCCAGATAATTCAAAAGCCTATCTCCTTGAAGTTATTGAGACTGCCATTCTGTCTAGACAAATTTCATGTTGTGTATGTAATAGCAGAGCAGGATGTGCTAAGAGTGATATCAAACTTTGGGAAGGTTGGCATGGATATCTGATTTTGATTTTGAATTCTTTCCCTCTTTTTACACTGATATTAGAGGTTTAAGTGCAGGAACATTACCTAACACCTTCTTCCTGCTCTGTTGAAACTAATATGCATCAGTGTAATTCCTTCAACTTCAGTAGAGTCACACTGGTTTGTACTGCCTGAATATATTGCCCTGCTGAAGTGGAAGCCAAGGCAATTCCTTGAAAAACTGAGCTGAGTGCTTTCTATTTGTCTGAAGTTTCATCTCTGTCTAGTTATCCATTAATTCTACAAGGATCCCAGTACCATGGTGGCTATTAAAGGTTTGCATTGCCACGTCCATCTTGATCAAAATTTCTCTGTCAGGCACAAAGAGATTGGTTGCTCACCACTTCAGAGTAGGCAGCATTACATCAGTGAGGTCATTCTCCTAGTTTTATTGAGAAGGATCCTTTCAGGTACAGGGCACCAGGAACACTACTGGCCTTGGAAAGGCATGAGAAATACACATAATAATTAGCATGCAGGGATGGAAAAACATTTAACTATAAATATTTGTTTCAGCACCCTGTTTCAAGTGTTCAGCACAGTGCATGGGGATTTACTTGCTCAGCTCCCATCAAATGCATATTAATGGGAGTTGCGTAGATAAATCCCTAAGCTTCTCTAGGAACAGGTCTTCTGTATTTATTATTCCTCTTGAATTTCAATGCCACTCAAAGATTAAGCAGCCTCAGGTTTTATTTTACTTTTGTGGGAGTTTGAGTAAGTCATGGTAACATCCTGGGAACACTGAGTGTGATAAAGACCACGTTCTTTATTGCACTGATCACATCATTTGCATATTGAGTGAGAACATTTTGTTTTTCAAACTTCAGTATGTGCTGATGCAATATTTGTGTCAGCAGCTATCTGCAACTCCCTAAGAAAGAAGGACACTGTGAGAAAGAGTTCTTAGGTTGCTTGTTCTAATGGAGAATTTTTCCAGTATTGGTATGGATTCTCTTGTGGAAAGCAAATTGATTAATACAAAAAGATGAGGCAAACTGGGCAGTGTCATTAGCTCTAAGACTGTCAAAGTTTAGTGAAGTTAACAGCTGGTTTCTCTAGGTACTGGCTCCCAAATTCCCCTTGAGCTCATCCCGCCATAATTTGTTCTTAGTTCTGTGCATTTGATGAGTTCCCATGAATGCAAAAAGATCCCAAACTCTAACTTTTTTCTTTTAACTGATGACCTTTGAAGGTAAAGAGTTATCTTTCAAATTAAAAGGTTTCTCATCATAGCCGGCAGGCTAGGAACACATTTTACACTACCTTTATATTGATTAAGGTCATGCTCTTCCTTTCTACCAGTTGCAGTGAAAAGGCACCATCTGTGGGCTCTCTGACTGCTTTCTTCCTTTATTGTCTCGGTACTGTACCAGAGATGAAAAAAATGTTTCTTCTCATCATGTTCTATATTCTCTTCCACTCTTAATCTTTAGACTCAGTTTTTGTGTCTTCGTAAAGGATTCCTCCAGTTCATCCCTGCTTTCTGGAGCTGCTGTGTAAAAATGTACGGTCCAAGATGCTCACAAAGACAAGCCAGACAACAGCAAATGGTCTCTGTAATCTATTCATCTCTGTTCACTGTATGTAGGCTGAAGATGGATGTTAAAGAGAAACTCTTCTTTTGTCTCCTTTTAGTGTCTCTTCAGCTTAGCCTGACAGGAAAAGATTCCACCTGTTAAACCAAATCTGAATGGCATCATGAGACACTTTTACACTAGTGTGGCAGCTCATTTTACCGGCATTCAAAAACCCTTTCCTTCCAAAAGCAGGAAACAACGTGTCACAGGAACAATCTCTTGAAAGAGATCTCTTTCTTTCTTTGTCAAAAGGTATGTCAGAAAGAACATGGTAAAAGACATAAAGATTTATCTGATGATGATTCTTTCATCCAAACTGCACTTTTTTCTCTCACATAGTGAACTGCCTCCTTAAAAACCTGTAGTGCTCAGGATCAAAGAGTTTCCTTTAAATTGGCCAGTCCCTCTCTAATCACATCTGCTTGACTTGACTGAAAACCTTGTAACCTGTAGGTTACATGTACACTGCTAAATGCATCTACTCCTGGGAGTAAATCCTGGTTCCCAGGCCAGGTGGCTGTGAGCTCCTTTAAGAGCAGGCTGGCTTCATCCACCTTACATAGTACTTAGCCCTGGACCTCTTCTACAACTCTTATGATGTTTTTGTGATTTTAAAAAGCAATTCTGGTTTTGAGGGGGGTGTTTTTCATTTCAGTGTTCAAAAATAGTGACAAGTGTGTGACACCTGAAATATAACTAATCTTTGCTTATAGACAAAGTTTAATGTAAAGGTAAGATTTTAAATTGCTGCTTGCTCCTTCCCTTTTCACTGGTGCTGTCTTTTTTTCCTTACTTGTCTTTCCTCCAGAATTACCCATGCTTTCTAGGTTTTTATTTCACCTCCTTCTCCAAAGCATTGGGGACCTAAGAAGAAGCAACACAATTCACATGTACTGGATATTCTTGAGTTTGTGGACACCTTCGCATGATAAAAGACAAAGAAGGCTTTGTCATCTTGAGTCTGGATACAGCTTAACTGTGTTAGCATGGTGCTACTCCTGCCTAACACTGTAGTAGCACAGGAGGGTATTTCCACACCCAACCTGTTGTGAAGAGCCATGTGAAATGCCATACTCCTTAGGAATCCACTTACTCAAGAATTTTGGGACCATTTTGTATTTTTCAGGTAGGACTTGCAGTGTGCTCTCCTGAATCACTGCCACTGGCAAAGATACGTAAGAAAGGGAAATCTTAGCCTGAGTTCTCAGATTCCAAGTGGAGTTTGCATGGAGAGTTGTACAATATTTATAACATCAACGTGTTTGATCTGGATATCACTGAAAAACAGCAAACACAGAACTCAGTTACACCATGTCCTTTCAAAGCAAACCCATATTCCCTCGTGTAAAACATCCTAAAATATATTTAGAATTCTTTTTATTAGTATTACAGTTAACAAAATGAGAAATGTAGGAGTACAGCAGGGTCTGTTCAGATCACCAGAAAACAAAGACAGAATATTACTCTGCAATAGAGAAGCAGCACAGGATTTTTGTTGGGTTCTTGAAAAGGTATGTGTACCAAAAAAATCACTTATAGCTGTGATGCAACTAAGTTCTAATTCTGCTTCTATCAATGGTTCTGCCTAGCTATGTTAAAAAAAAATGTCAGCTTTTTTGTACTCTGTAGGGTATCTTAGAAAAAAATGCCGAGTGTAAAAATCTCTTTGTACAAATCCAAGCATTAACAAAGAGATGCGAAATTCTTCCTGCCTCCTCTAGCAGGTGAGAAGCTTGCAGGAAGTGTACAGCCCAAAGGGTATTCGAGGATCTCTAATATTTTTACAGAGGAAGATAAGTGAGCTTCCAAAAAACCTTGAATTTACTGCCCTTCTCTTCCAATTTGAGCTAATTCATTAGCTTCATAAAAGCTTTTCAGCACTCTCTTCGTAAACATTTTTTTCCACATAGTTGAGTTCTGAATTAGTATTCAGTGCTCTGAAGAAAATAGAGTGTTATAAATGCCCTCTCTACTGGATGGAGCTGAAAAGCATCTCTCCTGATGGTTGAAATAGATCTATGGGGAATTATCTGCGATTCTGTTTTGGATTCTTTTATAGGACCTTTGCTTTTTTTTACCCAAGTGTTCAATCATTGGAAGATTAATATAGCACCGGAATATGTGGTAACTTTTTCACCATAGCTACAACTTTTTGTTTTGCCTTCAAGAGATGGTCTGCCAAATGTTATGTAGGTAAGGGGTATCTGGTTCCCTAAAGACAACTTAGGGTCTTTTGGCTGAGGCTCCCTGGATTGCCTTTACTCATAAAATGGGATCTATGATGACTAATATTCCACGCTTATGCTCCTTTAAGCTTCCTTGAATGACCACTTGTAGAAAAAGACATTCCCTATTTAATTTCTTTGCTATTTGGCTGAGTGATGACATATTTCAGCCAGAGTTGCTGGAGTTCTGCATCTTTCTAATGACATATGTGCACTCCAGTCATTAGAAGTTGAACCACAGCTATCCTCTTGTTTGCTACAAAGCAACTGTATATCATGGCTATGACATCTAAACCATTTGTTACTAGAATAACATTAAGGTTGCAAAGCTTCAGTGAAATCTGTCCACTTTATATGTATGACAACTTGGATAGATGTAAGTTCTGTTGCTTACAGAAGGCTTTTACTGCCTGAGATAATCTCAGTCAGTAACAGAGCGTGCTGCCTGATTTACTACTACCTGGTCTCGTATGGGTGTGTGAAACAGATGCAAGAACTAGGGATGTGTTCCTTATCACTGCACTCCTAGGTTGGGAAAGAACGCTATGGAAGGTTTTGCTGCTGCAATAAACAGACTTTTTGTGAAAATAAAAAGCCTGACAGAAGAATCCTACAATTGCTTAAACTCGATGGATTTGTTCTAGATTCAGCCTGGACTGTTGTTAAAGGGCTATTCCTTACTCAGTTTTGAATGTCATTAAATGGCAATATCCTGGAATAGGCCTAAAACTGCCAGAGATAAAAATAAGACATTTTTGTCAAACTTCTATTCTTACTTTTGTAAAATTAGGAATGTTTTCAACATGATTCCCAAATCTGACTTATTCCAGAAGTGTATATTTGTAGTTGTTACAGCATATCCAAAGTAACTTACAAAGCCAGATGGAAATTACTGTCTCATACAGTTTAGAGCAGTGTTGCTTGAAAATAAAGTAAACCCCTCAGGGTTTGGCCTATGAATCATTATCTTTCTTTCTGTCTTCAAAAAATCGTGTAGTTTCTTGGATACGTATCAGTGAAAAATACCTGATTTTTGGTACTGCTCTGCAATAATCTCAGTTGGAGTATTGTGATCAGTTCTGGTGTCCTCAGCATAAAAAGGACATGCAACTGTTGGAACAAGTGCAGGGGAGGGCCTCGAGGATGATCAGGGAACTGGAGCACTTCCCATATGAAGATAGGCTGAGAAAGTTGGGGTTGTTCAGCCTGGAGAAGAGAAGGCTGCGTGGAGACCTCATAACAGCCTTCCAGTATCTGAAAGGAGGCCTATAGGGATGCTGGGGAGGGACTCTTCATTAGGGACTGCAGTGATAGGACAAGGGGTAACGGGTTCAGACTTCAACAGGGAAAGTTTAGATTGGATATAAAGAAGAAGTTCTTTACTGTGAGGGTGGTGAGGCACTGGAATGGGTTGCCCAGGGAAGTTGTGAATGTTCCATCCCTGACAGTGCTCAAGGCCAGGATGGACAGAGCCTTGGGTGTTATGATTTAGTGTGAGGTGTTCCTGCCCGTAGCTGGAAGGTTGGAAGTAGATGATCTTAAGGTCCTTTCTAACCCTAAGTATTCTGTGATTCTATAATACTATTTTTTGTGTTCATGATTATAATTAATATGACATTGAATGTTGATGTTAGAGCTTGAGTGGAAAGATTGGTATAATCAACGTGCATGTATTATCCTAGTGTTACAATTGCTAAATCACACTGTATTAGAAGGAGTTTGCACCTGCCTTCAAGTGGCTCTTAGTTCACAAGACCAGTGTACACATATTTAAAGCTATCAGGTCTGTTTAAGTTTTCACTGGAGCTAACTGAAGAAAACTATGTGAAGGTTGGGACCTATAAGAAAAATGGGGAGAGACGTTGAGATAAGAGTGATGGTTTTAAATGAAAAGAGGGGCGATTCAGGCTGACTGTGAGGAAAAAATTCTTTACAATGAGGGTGATAAAACACTGGCACATGGTACCCAGGGAGATGGTGGATGTACCATCCCTGGAGAAGTTCAAGGCCAGGCTGTATGTGGTTCTGAGCAACCTGATCTAGTTGAAGATGTCCCTGCTCATTGCAGGGGATTGGACCAGATAAGCTTTCAGGGTCCTTTCAAATCCAAATTATTCCATGATTCTATACTGTAATGGTAAGGAAAATTAAAAAAAGCCACCATTTCAGGAACAGTGGCACCCAGAAATACGAAAGCAACAGTGACAATGGGAGAGTGGTCACTGACACTGGGTATGAATACAGAGGCTAAGAAATTGACAAATTGGATGTCTGGGAGCAAGACGCAAAGCAGCAGAGAACTAGCGAAACACCCTTGAGTGTATCCCTGAGGGAAAAAATAGAGCTTTTAAGGAGCGTAATGTACTGGAAAAGTAGGTTTGGAAACTGAGTGAAAGGGTTGTATGCTGTCATTCATTTCTGTTGATTCACAGAAACTGAGCTTTGTTGATCTTTTGCAAAGGAATAAGGTCACATTAAACACTATAGCCTGTTTCATACTGGACATTCCTTTAAATGGAAAAGGTCACAAGTTCCCATTTACTTACTTACTGCTTTGGTCAAAGCAATAACAATATTTAACTCTTAAGGAAAAGTACCAAAGTGACCTGGGAGAGATTGTTCTCCTTTCTTTTGACACTGCCTAGAAGCTTTTTGTGTGCATGTGTACATGTTGGTAATTTACTGCAATGAACACTACTACTACAATTTCTCATTTGCAAGCTTTCGATAAATGGGGGTCAGGAGCTTGTGGGGATGTTTTAAAGGAGGAATTCCTGCAGGTAACACTTTCCCATATTTCAAGCTTTTGTGGAATATCCAAACTGCTTGGCAATGAGCACAATGGTTTCACATTGAAGCCTACCTTAAATCACTTCTTTTTACATTGATACCACTTTTAAGTAATCACATGCCTTTTATTTAGTTGTATAGCTGTTCTCTAAAAGGAAAGCTGTGCTATTTGTTTTACTCCAGTGGCACTTAAACAATACTTGATTTGGGTTTTGTTCCCAGTACATAATACATAGACTAAGAAGGGTGAAGAAAAGCAGAGGTTTTTATTTTGTCTAACTATGAACCTCCTCTAACAATATGAGGGGGGATCAAAAGGTCAGCTTGAATATGAATGTTACTGAGCACATACAGATGACCTGAAAAACAAAAGAGAAAGAGAAAAATCATGAAGATCCAAAGCACACTCTTCAGGAGGCAGAAGGAGCTCAATTCAGCTGACTAGATATAGGTGTCCAAGTGCCAACATAAGCAACATTTGTTAGCCCCATAGGTCTGCCTCAAATAATTCAAAACATGTCAAACAGTTCAGGATACCTATGTTAGGCAACCAGGCTAAGACGCAGCTAAACCTCTTCATGTTTTTGACCACATATTGACCAGGACTTCGATTTTGTTCTCCATCAATACACATTTCTTGTTATTTGAGATATCCTGTCTTGCTCTGCCTGCTCTCCATCTACAACTCCAAAAGAGGACAGCTCTCCCACAGGTCTCATGTCACATCTACCAGCCTCATGCAGGTACCTCAGGCAGCATAAACATGTCTTTTAGCTTTATACCTCTGTGCCTGGCCAACTGAATTGAACATCAGTATAGGGGCCTTAATTTTAGCTGCAGCGTCACCTTAAGTATCTCAGCTCCTGCTCACTCAGTGGCAAATTAGGTGCCCAATACCATCACTGCAAATGACTATTACTGATTTACTCATCCTGATGTATGGTTTGCACAGGAATGTTAGGAGTAAAGAGGGGCAGTTCAACATACCTTGTAACATTTGTGAAAGAAGGCAAAGCAGTGAATGGTATAGGGTGAGGGGAGCTGATGCTCAAAATGGGCTCTCATTTAATTGCACAGCTTTTCTTCAAAAATGTGATGCTTTCTGATTTACTGCAATGGCCCTTAAAAAGTACTGATTGGGTTTTATTTCCAGTTTATGGACTAAGCAGGGAAACATATTCTTATGATTGTGTTATATATTGCTTCTTTTCTTTTCTCTTGTTTTCAGTTCTTTGAATCTTTAGGCTGCAAGTAAGCTTATGGTGTTATCGTGATGAGGGCTAAAGAAACATATGTTAAGGCATTGTCCTCTCCTGCGATGGCCATTAGAGATAAAAATTATGGAGATGACAATGTGGAGCCAAGGGCTGGTCTGGATTCTCTCTCCAGCTTACACTAATAAGTAAAACTGGCAGGAAAAAGAAGAGAAATGCACAGTAAGATTGAAATGCTTCTACCTATAGTACTTCCTCATAAGTGTATTGCATGTTTTTTTTTCTACATTGATGATTTTAAACAGGCATGACAAAAAAGAAACAGTGTTTTCAAAATTAAGGCAGTAAATCATGGATACATTACTGAAGAGCAATAATATAGAGGAATAGCATGCCATTTACTTCTTGCAGCCATTTAAAACAAAAGAAACACAGTCCTATACAAAATTGGGGTAGGAAAAGTGACAGAACCCACTGCTATTAATTACAAATCAGTCTGAAGGGCAGGCAACACAGGAATAGGAAGAAAATGTGCCATTTGAACCACACCACAATATGCGGCTGAAACTACTTTCTCTAGAGCTATTACTGATGGGGAGACACTGCTCTTTGAAGCTGATTTTTCCATTTGGCGTATTTATAGTTCAATCAAATATTCTTATTGATTTGAGGATGTGGTATTTTCCTTAGGAAAGGGATAATGAGAGAAGGTGTCTAGTAAACTCTCCAGAGATTAGAACTGTCTGGATGCTGATTAAGGCTGACACTATTGGAACGCTGACTGCGCTGCTGTGCTTGGCTGCCCACTGTGGCATGCCTTTAAAGTTCAGGTTGCACAACAGTTAGTTAATTCTAATTGTGCTTATATTAATTTCAATTAGCCTATCAGATGCCAGAAAAGCTAAGACAGCTTTTCTGCTCTCATTCTAAAAATAAGTACATAAATGAATCAAAGAATAAGTCACAGAGTGTTGGTATTTGCTTAAATGTTTTGGAAAGGGGAAAAAGCATTAGTCTTCCTGGTCATAGTCAAAGACTTGAAATGAGACTTTCATAGAATGTGACTTAAATAGAAGCTAATTTTCTTGTCTCCCAGGTGATGCTTCTTTTTTGCTCATTTCTTTACTTCCATTGCAAATAAAATCATTGCAATGGTGTATGTGATTTAAGAACCTACATCTTCTTTTCAAAAGCTAGCTTTGGCACGCTAGAATGGAAGTAGCAATGACTTTCAGTGAAACTTTGGGTTCAGATGAGGCTTTCTTAAACAAGAACATTCAGTGTCTCTGTGCCTCTAAAGTTTTTAGTCAGAGTCCCGGCATAGCATTTGGAAGATTCCCCTGCCTCCAGTGCTCTGAGCCTCCATCCAGTGCCCTGCAAGCCCGATGCATTGAAGCAGGCCTCACAATTGGACTGAGTTCTTTGATTCTGAATATGTGACTCTTTCTGTGTCAAACAATCTATGCTGTAACATGAACACTACCAGAAAGTTGGACGAAATCTTCTTTTCTTTGTGGTAAGATAGATAGGCATGAAACTAAGGCAAGTTAACTTTAGTGCTGTAAAAAATCTTCCCAGGATAAATTCTGTCTTTTTAAACATCCTATTCTACTGGTTATTTTATCCTGCACTTTGCATGTACCATTTATCACGGAAATCCAGCAGTGAAAGACATTGCTAATATCCTGTGGCTGGAGAAAATCACAACTGGATCTGCTGAATACCATGCCCCTGTAGGTGAGGAATATCTACTTTTCATTCTGTGTTAGCTTTGTGAACTCCCAGGAAATTAAGGAAGCAAAACTGTCCATGACATTTAGCTCATTAAAGGTGAACAAAGCAACTGAGCTTGCTTTGAGCTATTTGGGTTATATCTAGTGATAAAATGTTCCAGGTTTTTCTACGTAGACTCTGAAACATAAATCACAGTTTGAACTGAAAAGGAGTCTGGGACATTACAAACGTACAAATCTCTTTCTTCCTCTGCAAAAAGTAGAAAATGTGTAGCAGTTACGCACCTGTTTTGCGCACAAAGCATTTGTTTATGCTGACACAGATTATTCTTCTCACTGAGAAGAAGGTAAATAGATTTTTAAAATATACAATTTTCTTCCTGGGAAGAGTCAGTTGCAAAATACAGTAAATTAAATTACTTATGTGAAGATATTTCTTAAGTGGTGGTGGAAGTTAGACCCATAAATTAAAATGATGCACAGAGCCACTAGAGGGTGTTTTGAATACTGCCCTGTACCTGAACTTGACCCATTGGTAAGGCACGTTTTAACTGTACCTTCAGATTGTTGTTTGAACTACTAAGCAGAAAGTCTTTTGCTCATCTCCTGATAAACCTCAGGTATGATAATACATGTCTGTTGGAGGAATGGGTTTACTTATTGTTTTCATTTACCCTTTTTTCTCTTTGCTTTAAAGCCTGTCTTAAACCTTGCCCACTTACAGAACTGGGAAAGTGACTTTACTAAGTACAGGTAATATTTCACTAAATGGAATTTGCAAGATTCTAATAAGCAAAGTTTAAACAGTGTGAATATATTAATGTTTCAGGATGATGCTAATAATAACTTATAAGGTAGGAGCCTGACATGCTTTATTACATGTGGAACTAGTGAGGAACAATTTTATGATTCCAGAAGGCATAACTGAAAAGGGACCCAGTTCTCCATATCTTCTCCTTGTCCATTTGAGCAGAATTATGTGAGGATGGAGTGAAGCCCAGAATGAGCTCCTACTAGCGTAAGCTGGCTCTGGATACTTTCCCTCAGAGCAAGGTCAAACATATTCAGGGAACGGCATCTCACAGAGAGCCAAGCTGCCATTTGAGCCAACATCCTGGGAAATGGGCCAAGGACCACAGCTTGGTCAGAAGAGGATCACACTAGCCAGTGGGTTACCAACAAGCTAGAACACTGACAGCACCAAGGCATCCACTTTGTCCGAGTGTACCCTGAAGATCCTGAATTGCTACAGAGCTATGCCGATCTTGTTGAGCAAACAACATTATTGGGATTGCTGCCTAATTCACAGATCTAAAGCAAGCTGGGAAGGAAAAGTAGGCAGAGAGAATAAGAGAGTGCTTTTCAGAGCCCTGCATGGGATAATTTTAAGGCTATAATTTGGGTGACAGATGAAGGTTAGGGTTTTTAGCAGCTAAGATTTTCAAGGAAACAAATTAAAGCTACCATAAACTGGTCTGAGAGCTTTTTACTTAGCTTACTGTCACTTTATTTATTTAGCCTTCTCTCTCGTATCCACCTATCATTGTGTCAGGTTTAATAGTGCCTGAAAATAAGACATCAGAAACTCTAGAGACAAATCTGATATATGTGTGATTAGCCCTTGGCTACTTTGCCTCGAAATGGAAATACATAAACAACATATAGATGTTGAATTAGTGTTTTGACAATAAATAGCATCAAGCATAGCAAAGTAAAATAAAACAGGAAACCACTATATGTTCCTTTTAAACACAGCTAGCACCTTTAAAAAAAAAACCCTGCATTTTGAACTTTATTACCATGCAGTAGAAAATAGCTTAAAGCAACATCCAGAATATCACCCTGAAAAGCAAATGATAAATGTTTTACATGCTTCGAGTAAAAAATATTATTCCTGTAAGCCTTTTTTCACCTACTAATTTCCCATTCATCTCATGCTGTAACATTAGTTGGAAAAAATTCCACCAAAATCACTCTAAGTCCAAAAATCTAATGATAAGTTATTCAATATGGATGAAAAAGTAATTATTCCCATTTCTTTTTTCTTTAAAAAATATTATTTGTTTAGAATGGCTCTTGCTACTACACTGTTATCAGATACATAATGAAATAACAGGCCAGTTATTGGGCTAATGCATTTTCCACTCACTTTTTTTCATCTTTCTTTACAAAAAAAAAAAAAAAAAATTACTGCTGAGGGTGAAATAGTATAATAAGGTTAATGAGTAAAGAAATAACACAAACCTACATTCATCATGCTTATCAGCTTTAAGTCACAAACCAGGAGAAACAGATGCTTTGGAATGCAGCCGAGGAGTTGATCAGTAGAAGCTGATTATCTATTAATGAGAGGTTTTTAGTGGTTCACCCTGGTGTAAAAATTACTAGACTCCATTCAGGCAGCCATCAGATGCAAATACCATGTATATGAATCAGTTGATTGACGTACAAAATTCAAAACAGATTTTCCCCAGTGCCCTGTGGGTTGTCATGCACTGGTGCTCTGCTTTCCTATCTGTTTATGCTAAAGAAACAGGTTTTTTCAGTAAGCAAATATGTGTTAGTATTTAATTAAACTCATTGCTGAGCTCTGTGTGAAAATGTAGCCCCATTGTTCAGAAATAGTATTTCAATGCAATTCTTTGTTTCCACTCCAGTTTTCCTTTCCAGTTGCCTCAGTCTCTTGACTACAGAGGAGCTAGATTTGTCCCATGCCAAGACCTTGTGAGCACCAATATATCATGCTTTTAAAGATTGACGACACAGTCCCCACCCCTAACACCTGATTTTCACCATTGCCCTCAGGCAAAAGTTGTCTTTAACTTCCATAACAAACCTTGTGATTCGTATCTGTGGCCCCACAGTTAGCAAGGATCTACTGGAAAATGAGTTAAGCTGGTATACAGCAAACTGTTCTGTTCCTGACCTCCTAGGAGGTCTATGTGATACTGTTTTTTCAGGCAGTTTGTTGCTCTGTTTTGGGGATAAATAATTCCATTTCAAAGTGGTTTGAGACTTAATGGTTAAAAAAGTCTCATAAAAATATATATTCTAATAAAAGCAAGAGTAAAAGCTCCCGATTCCTACTGTAAGGCCCTATATGTGGGAAGAACAATGCAGAAAGAACTACAAAAAGAAGAAAAACCAGGCTTAAGGTAGAAGCCTCTGCAAATATTTCCCTCAGCTTAAACTAAAATTTTATACCTTTTGTTAATGAGGAAGCAAGATTATTACTAATGTTATTATTCCATCTTAACATATTTTTCTGACAAATTTTTTTGGCATGATTATTTTCCTGAACAGAAATAAAGCAGTTGCTGATATTCTCTGCAGCACCTGTGGTGAAGTCTTAGGATGACTTGTGGCTTTATTGACTGAAGAATTGGTATTAATTGTTTACATTTACTAGTGGCTGCATGCCCTTTACTGTGGCATGTGTTTGCAATTTAATGCTGCCATGTATCAATGGTACTTGCGTCTTTGGTATTTTATTAGCCACCAGAAGTGCTCATGCATTTTATTTAGATTTCTCTGCCTGTTTCTGGGTCTGCACACAGAAAGGCTTCATGTACCAGTTTCTGTCCACACATTTCCAAGAGTCCGGAAGCTGCAAAGGCCACATCCAAGTCAGATCTCTCCTCGTCTTCCTACTTGGTACGTTATTAAGGACCTTTCCTGGACTAATAGTGTTAGGAAGACTTTGCTGGATATGTTCTTTTCTCTTGTGACATCCTTAATCAATATAGAAAGGAATTTAAAGGGATTTACAGACTTTGCTTCATCTGATTTGTTTGGGCTTTTTTATGAGGCTCAATATAGGGGGGACTCAGTATCCAAATAACTGAAGTTATTGGTGTATTTGTGAAGAGCTGCTCTTTCTGCCATAGTCTCACATAATTCAGTACTCACAGGTCTATTTGGAAAATCCTCCTTGTTCATGGATACTTTTTTTTTTCCTAACAACAGCAAAGATTCTCAGCGTCATTCCAGATCAGTGATACACAGCACATGACCGAGGGAAGCAGAAAGCCACTTCCATCCTACACCGTTATTATGTATGAGAATGATGGCTTCGTTTCTACAGAGTGCAGACCTTTCCCCTAAATGAATAAACATGCTAACAGCACATCCTTCTCTCATGCTGCAAAAGTTCTGCTTCCACAGAAACAAAGAAAAACATTTCCAAAGAATATGTATTCTTTCTGAAAGTACAGTGAAAGCACCAAGTTTAAGATTTGCATTAACAAAGTTCGCTTGTTGAGATACTTCCTTCCATCACATTTGTGGGGACCTTAAAAGCTGCTTAGGTGTTGCTGAGCAGAGCTGGTGAAAATGTGCTAAATATTACATGCAAAGTAGCCTTCCAATTAAATTGCCTAAATGTGTTTTTTTAATCACCTACAGGTCTTGTTTACAAACCTTCATGCAAACAGCGTATCAAAACACAGTTACTTAGGAACAAAATGAATCATCAAAACATTCCAATTATTTCACATAAAATGGAATATTTTTTTTACATACCAAATGCATAATCTGCATATCAACATAACCTGAGTTGTCATGTGACTGACTTACAAGTCTTAAGGCTGTGGTGTTATTTTGTTTGAAAGATCATATGTTTAGTGTTTGTTTCATCTGGTTTCATAGTATTCACATTTATGAGCTTTACCTGCACCTATAGGTACTACATGCATATCAGAGACTCTCATAGCCCCCTGGCTCCTGAGAGATGAAACCCTAAAAGACCAAAAATAACATACTCTTAACGAGGAAATCATTAAATTTAGCAATTTTTGAAATCCCTGGGATCTATAGTAAAACCTCCGCTGACATTTTTACTTTGCCCAGATTTTGCCCCATGTGACATAAAATATTTAATCAAATTCTGCATGACAGTAAAAAAATGATGGCACAATGAGGACAGCTGTGAGCTGTGAGTACACCTATAAAGATATTTGGTGTTGTATGGCCACAGTATGTATCTGAATCTGACATCTAGCTCTTTAAAATTTTTGTCTAAAATTTAAGGCATAAAAAGGCTGAAATCTTGCTGGTTTAATTTTTTCTAACTCATTCCTACAAAGATTCAGAGTTCAGATGATCTTCCACTAAGATTTTTAAATATACGACCTGAACAAAAGAATAACAGTAGAAGGACACTAAATGGTCATGCAATCTCCATCTTTTCAAAAGTTCTGATTTAAATTCAGTCTCCACCTATGTTTCTGTCACAAATATGGCAAAATTTCAGCAGAGTGCCCAGCCCTCAATATTCTCAGGTGGCTTTCTCACAGACTCTTATCTCAGAAGTGTTTCCTATCTAGCAAATAGTTTGAACCTGGCTCAGGAATGTGGAAATTATGATATTTCAAGGGGAAAAAAACACCACACTTATGGCGATACTGAAATGTTGGGATCGCTCTTTAACAATAGAAACAGAAGAAGACTTTTTTAGATCTTGCTTCTTGGTATTACACACAGTTAAAGTAAATTTACTTTGTCTTATAAGGAATAAAAAGGACTGACTTCCATTGCAGAAGAGCCCCAGTTTGTTGCAAAAAAATTAGAGTGATTCCTCCATTCCTGCAACAGGATGTTTTGCTTATGACAGTGAATTATCTTCAGGACAATCTTCATCTTTGCCTGTAATGGGGACAGGCAATTTGAGGCAGATATTTAAAGTGCTGGGTCTTCCATGGGTGAAAGCAAAGCACTGGGAAAAGACAGTAATTCAGGACAAAATCTGCAATTTCTTACAAGCAACTGATCATAATCTTCCATGAATGCTAGAGGAGAATAATGAATAAATTGAATGATCTTGATGTGCATATGTATTATAGGAACCTGGGTGTTTTTTTTTTTTTTAACTTGTCAAAATATATAAATTGAAATTGGAAAGTGAAATTGCAATAATAAGACCACAGATGTGTCCTTGCCTAACAGGGTGTTGCCAGTCAGGAGACGGGATCAAATTCTACTTCTGTTCAGTATGTGTTTTTTTGAATTATCTATATATAAACATTAAAGCACATATACAGTTCGAAGTTCTGTGTGTTTAGGCTGGGCCTTGAAGAATTGTTCTATGTTTAGGTGCTCTTTGATTTGAAGTGGTGTGGGTCACACACACAAAAAATGAGTAACTTGATGATCATATGCAATCTCTATGATCATATTGGTGAGGAAAGGTAACAGGATTATTTGAAAGAATTACATTTCTTGAAAGAAGGTGAATGAAAGCAGACTGCTTTAGACCAGGAGAAAGGTTCCTGAACAGTGCAGTCTCTACCTTGAAGAGTCTGCATCTTAAATAACTGAATAATGAAACCTCATCTTTAGCACTTTGAGATTGGGAATTCGGGTCATAGGTGTCAGAGGTATCAATAGCACATGAGTTCGGATCTTTGGAATGCCTGTCTAGCGCTTGTACTACAAAATTGATGAGGGCTTCCATGCTCTGACTTCAAGGAGAGACACGAGCCTGCCCAGCGCTGCTACGTGCTCCAGGCAACTTGGGAGGCTCCTGACAACTTACAGGATCATGCCCACAGGCAGGCAGAAAGACAGCACAAAATTAAACATCAAAGACTAAATTACTTTACTTTTCTTTAATGGCAAAGTAATACGATTGCTTTTGATCCTTAATTTTTAAAGGCAGTTGTGAAGCTTTAAAAAGAGTATCTGAGATAATGTCCTGCTGAATAGCTACAATTTGATTGAAGGAATCATGCTCTTAAATTCACAGCCCTCAATGAATCATTCTCCTAGACTAACCATAATGTGTGTAGCATAATGATCTTAATTTTTAGTCTTTCTTTCTTTGAGTGTTCTTTTATATCTGAGAGAAAGACACATGTTTTTAAGAACATAATGAGAAAAATTATCTCTTTGAGGCTGTTTGTGTTAGAGGACAGTCCCAAGGTACCATGTAAAAGACAGATGATCTGACTTGCTGGTAGCTAAGGGGCAGCCTTGGCAGTGCTACTGCCTGCATCTATCTTTGCAGGGAACAGGTCGTTAGGTTTGCGAACCAAGGCAAGATGTGAGAGTGTGGATCTGAGCAAGGGACAGAAACACACAGAATAGTTAATATCCTCTTCCATATAACAGGGAGCTGCCAAGAATCCTCTTGTGTATTATAGAAATTATATCAAAAAGAAATATTCTCCACCTAATTCCCTTGGGTACTGGCTAGGTGTTGCAGCAATTCCAGAGTGTAGATGTATGAAGAAAACTAGACCCATTTTTGGCTAAAAATGAATAGAGAATAGAGATCGGCAGAATTGGAGGATTTTTCTAGTAAAAAACCTTCTAATAATTCTGTTAAAACAAAAACATTTTTGTTGGAAGAGGTCAGAACTATTCCACAGAAGTCTTCCATGTTACAGGTGGCTTAAATCTATCAACAAGTAGAACTACCAACAAGTCAGCCTCACCTCTGTGCCTGGCAAAATCTTGGGGCAGATTCAAGTGCAAGGCATGCTAAGGCACATGAAAAACTAGGAGGTGCTTGGTGAGAGCCAGCATGGCTTCACTAAGGGGAAATCCTGCCTGACCAACCTGGTGGCCTTTTATAATGGGGCTACGGAACTGATGAACGGGGTAGAGCAGTTGATGTCATCTACTTGGACTTGTGCAAAGTGTTTGACTGCCTCACATGACATCCTTGTCTCTAAGTTCGAGACATCAATTTGATAGATACACCGCTTGGTGGATAAAGAACTGGCTGGATGGCCGCACACAAAGAGTTGCGCTCAATGGCTCAATGTTCAGCTGGAGGCCAGTAATGAGTGGTGTCCCTCAGGGACTGGTGTTGGGACTGGTCTTGTTCAACATCTTGGTTGGTGACATGGACAGTGGGATTGAGTACGCCCTCAGCAAGTTTGCTGATGATACAAAGCTGTGTGATTTGGTTGATAAGTTGGAGGGAAGGAATGCCATCCAGAGGGACCTTGACACACTTGTGAGGTGGGCTGATGCCAACCTGATGAGGTTTAAC
>JAOEHY010023247.1:0-15934 GCA_025447955.1 Psilopsiagon aurifrons | reverse complement strand
ACAAGTCAAAAACACAGTGCTGCACCAACTACTAAGAAGGAGAAAAATGACTGCTACTGCTGAACCCATGACAGAAGGGAAGAAATATAAGAGGATAACAGAATGGGACCAAGAAGAGTTATCATACTCTGTGTTATGTCTGCATTCAGGAGCTTGCACGAATATTAAAAATGAGCCATAAAGAATTAGGAAAAACAGTGGTATAACTTAAAAAAAACCGAACCAAACCTAAAACCTCAACAAAGAAAACAACAAACCCACACAGTCAAAATGGCAGGAAAAAAAAAAACTCATTAACATAATTGCCTGTAGACTTGATGAGAATATCATTAATATCATTGAGATAAGCATCTAAAGGATCAAAACTAATGTCCATAGAGCTACAATTTGTTGGCAGGGCAAAAAAAGAGAAACAATTTTTAGAAGGATGTAATAGGTTTTGCTCACTGCCTGTCTGCAGTGAAGAAAGGAAAATACAAGACAATATCTTCTCTGTTTTGTGTTTTAAAGCCGAGAATGATTAAGCATCATCGAAAAGAACAAAGGTAATCAGTAGAGTTTCAGGAAAAAAGTTAGCCCTGTTTTCACCATGTTAGCTTTCTGTGAATGAGAGATACTGAAGACCAATAAAATATAAAATTGGACATGAGGAATATGAAAGATTAATAAATTTAAGATTAATTTGGTTAGAAGTGGAGTTTAAATCCATATAAGCAAATGGGCTCATTCAGGGAGGACTTGCAGAGTGAAAGAAGACAGTAAATAATTGATTTGCAGATAAAAAAGAGAACTAGAGAAAGACAGAACAATAAAATTTAAGAAAGTACAGCATATGAGTGAGGAAAAGCAATGATTTTATTGAAAATAGAGAAAATTAGAATTGATTGTACTCTTAGAAGCCAGCACGGAAAGCAGCCACTTGAGGCACTGACAAGGTAAGTTTTGATGACATAAACAAGGAGATAAGTTTGTATTGATCATTAAGCAGTGACTACTTTACAATTAGTAATATCAGTAATCTCAGAAGACACTTATCCTGGACTTTTTTGTCTGGATGAATAGTAGTTGCAAAAATGTAACAATATACTTTGAAATTGTGTATCATGTGGCTAAGTAATGTTTAATTGCTCTAAAGACCAGGAAACAATATTACCCAAAGTTAACTGACAACACATGAAAATATAAGCTATTGAAAAAAGAGAAGACATTTGTAGTGTGTAAGGGACAAGTGGCCTTCCCTCAATTTACATTGATATTGGGTCCCTCCATAGATTATTTTTTTTTTATTATTGTCACCACTAGCTTTTGTGCAGGTTAGTTTCAATTTGACAATCACAGGACATTACAGGAAAAAAAAAAAAGGAAAATGGAAGTCACCTATGAGAACATTTCTGAAGAAATATTAAGGGAAACATAGCAAAACCTCATTTTCACAAAAACTGCTAAATAAATCATAGGTATTTCAGCTGATCTACAAAATTTGAAATTTGAGAGTATAATTCCAGACAGCATTTTCACCTTCCTCAAACTAATAAACAAATATGCTTTAGCTTTTTTTTTTTTTTTTCCTGTAGAATACAAACCTATAGATTTTGTACTACTTTATAATGAAGCATGAAAGGAACCAGTTGATTGACATTTTCACATTTTTCACATAATTTATTCTACAATAATACTGCCTTTGAATATTTCAATAATTTCAATAATCCAGGAAATTCAACAATGGCAAGATTTAGCCTTTGAAATTTAAACACTGCTCTATCAAAGCTTTCAGAATGGAGAATTCTTGAAGTACAGAACAAATCCTAAGCCACTCTGAAAAATGACACACTTCATATTTTATATACAGAAAAAAAGTTCCTTCTTTCATGTTCATCTCTGCCTTATGTAAGTAGGTTTGCCTGAGACAGTGGCTCCATTAAAGCACTCTTCCAAGGCCATAGTCATAAAACTATGACAGTGGAATATATGCCCTGTTTCATATTCATGCTAGATTACTTTCCTTCCACATCCTCATTCCACTTCCAGAATTGATAGTCTCATTTCTTTGACATGGTATGGTATTACCAGGGGTGTAGAGACATAGGATATAAAATATAGAGGTGATTTTTCCTTTATTTTTACTTCTAGACTCTGTGTTGTTTATATTTAAACTGCACAGAATAGATCTACATAAAAAGACATAGATATCAGTCCTATGTAGATGCAAATTAATATTAAGAGGTGGATATATGGATTTTAAATTTGCAAGTAACAGAAAAGCAAAATGAAGAACATCTTGACATTGTCACATTCATGTCATATTTAAAACAAATAGACACCCCAAATTATTCTGAGAAAATGAAGTCCCATGGGACAGAGTCTGATCAAAGTTCCCTGTTTTAAAACCAAATAAAACTCCCAAATAATATTCTTAAACCTTTATCTCACTGCATCAATTTCTTTACTTGTGAGTAAGGAAATTCTTCTTCTTGAGAGAAAAAGAAGAACTGGTTTAAGGGTGCTTTCTTTATGTCTGTAGTCATTCTGAGGTCAGTAACAGGTCTAAAAAGAGTTGTACTCAGGAAGGCATCTCTGACTGATGCAGTTGTAGTTCCAAAACATTTTGCTTTGCCTGTAAACATAACACAGTAAAATTTTCCTGACCATATCTGCTATGGGAATGGAGAGTGAAGTAAGAGAGAGACAATGCAGGACTCTTCCTCAATCTCAATGAGAAAGGCCTGAAAACAAATTAGTTAATAAAATAGCTAGTTTAATACAGAACAGAGAGAGTAAGAGCAATACAGTTTGCAGAACTTTTTTGTCTTCAGATGCTGGGGACCTCACCATTTATGCAACATCAGATGGAGTCCACATCAATTTTTACCTACATATGAGGCACAGATTCTGTCTGTGGGCAGGGGTTCCTACTTTTTGTTCACTCTACCTATTATATACACTTTCTTAAAAAAAACCCCATCTCTATTCAAAAAAGACATTCACATGAGATCTTTCTGCTGCAATTCCATGCACAACTGGAAGCTGCCTTCAGCCTTCTCTGGTACAGTGGGCTGAGTGAGTTTATCATGCAGCCAACAAGTCTGTGCAGTACAGGGCATTCCGAAAGCCATGCCGAACATGCAGCACAATACAACACACCACATCCCTGTGCCTATTTAGGTTAACTGTTGTGTGGGCTATTGACTCTTTCATATCTACTGATGTCCTGATGAGGATCGCTACATTCCAGTCCTATATCCACATACAGTTTCCATTTCTTTAACATATGATAAGCTACAGATCATACTAAAAATGCACGGGCTTCTCAAGCCCTGAGCAAAAGCCCCAGAAGAGCAGGCATGACCTCTTAAAGATCACTCCTTGATTACAGTGTGTTCTGCAAGGCTCCCAATGCACCACAGTACTAAACACTGCAATTATTGTAGATAGAAAATCTAAGATATAGATGTGTATAATACACACATGGAGAAATTCTCCTAATAAAAGAAAATGTAGCAAAGTAAAAGGTCCAGTCATTTTTTAAAAAGTGCATCTACTAGGATCTATTCATTTTTTCCTATGTTTCTTATACCCTCCCAAATTCAGCAGAAGATGCATTTGTTTTTAACTGTCGATGAGTTGTGAGCCTATTGTGAAAAAGTTCTAGTAGAGAACTTTCTATTTCCCTCTATCTCACTCATATGGCTTGAGAGCGTTTTTATCTGGAAATGTCATCTTCCCGTATATTTCTGATATGGATACTATCAGAATAAGAGAGTAATAAGAAAAATGATACAAGCATCCCAAGATCAGACCATGCAGAGGACAGGACGAGAAGAGGTGAGGTTCAACCTGTTCTCACCAGTTGTTTATCTACCAGTATCTGAGAGGAGTAATAAGAGTTTTACACTAGCAGTTGAAAGAGTATTTATAGGTCAAAACTTCTTCCGTAGGAGAAGAGGTCTTATAAATCTCTTACGTGAGGTCTCCTGACTCCAAGGCATATAATAAAACCCAAGCCATTTGTGTCAGGGTACAGAGCTTCACCTAAGAGCTGCTCTGTAACTAAAGTCAGAAACTTGGATATACTCATATTCAAATAAATGTCTGAGACAAGGAGAAATTTGCGTAGCCTGAATGTTATTTTCAAGAAATGTGATGATCTCTGTAGCATGACCCTGGGTGACAGGAAGAAGGTAAGGTTTTAACCAGTATAGAGAGGATGAGAACTGGTTATATAAGGTGAGGTTTTTGTTGTTTACTTCCTTGCTTCAGTTAAACTGAAATCAGGAACATCTAAAATACGAGAGAGAGAGGGGTTAAGATAAAAGACGGACTGGAAAAAGCTAAGGCAGCATTAGAACCCTTAATTCTTAAAAAGGAAAATGCTGTCTTTCTACAGAGGAAACAAGAGCATTTAAGCTTTTCCTCATTTGAGGTATCAGTCAATAAAATTCATCAGAATTCATGTTTCCGAAGCTGCTTAGCTTTTAAGCTTGCATTGATCTGCTTACAAGGTAGGCCATTTTTTCTTTTGCCACATTTACACATTTTTTATGACAAGTAAATAATATTTGCATTTATTAAGCACTGAAGCAATTCTGTGATATGTGTTGATAAATACTAAAAGAATATTTATCAAAACAGGAATGAAAGTTAGTGTCCTGTGCTCAGTAGTAGCAGTCATTTTTCTCCTTCTTGGTATCTGGTGCAGCACTGTGATTTTGACTTTCAACCTGGGGACAGTGCTGATAACACCGATGTATTCGGTTACTGCTTAGAATGTTTTGGTCTGACCAAGGACTTTCTGAGCCTAATGCTCTGCTGAGGAGGAGAGGAAGCCAGTAGGAAGAAGAGACAGGATATCTGACCCAGACTGCCCAAAGAGATATTCCATACCACAGCATGTCATGCACAGGATGTAAAAACTGAGGGCAGGGACCCAGAATAGGGATAGCCAATGCTTGGTCGGGCTGGGTATTGGTGGTGAGCAGTTGTATTCTCTTCTCTTGTTGTTTCCCTTGTCATTGTTGTTATTGGTGGTAGCAGTAGTGGTTTGTATTATACCTTAATTACTGAACTGTTCTTTTCTCAACCTGTGGGAGCTGCATTCATTCGATTCTCCTCCCCATTCCCCCTGGGAGCTGTGGGGAAGAAAGAGGGGGGAGTGAGTGAGTGAACTGCGTGAGAGGCTTAAATCACTATTGAAGCAATTATGTGATATGTGCTGATAAATACTAAAAGGATATTTATCAAAACAGGAATGAAAGTTAGTAGGTTTGGGTTTGTGTCAGCACAAATTATTTATTCTCTTCACATAATTTCTGTGAATATTTTTGTCCCAGTCACCTGGGAAATCAGACCCAGCTGCACATCAATAGTCTGAACCATAGTTCTAAGCAGCAAAACCCCTGTTTTTCTGATTAATATTCAAGAAACAGGAAATAGACTATTTTGGACAATGTTAAACTTTCTTTGGAAAATTTAAATATGTGTACTACTATGATCCTGCTTTGTCCTTTAGAAAAATTGTTTAATAATTTTAGTTTACATCTTAAGGAAGGTAGGTCTTACTCCTATGAATGGGACTAAACATAATTTCTCATATAAAGATGACAGACGCAGAAATGGATTTAACATTCACTTAAAGTGCGAATTGGCAGATAGCAGTTAAATTTCTGATTGTTCCTGGCAAAATGCTGTGGACTTCTATAATAACCTTTAATTAGGTTTTGAAGTATACATAACAACTGATATGAAGACATAGCTGATTTAGTTATGTTAGGAGTAGTGACAAAGTACATGGTACAAGTAAATCAGTCATGAATCCTTAAGACACAAAGCCACCATGACATTCCATTAACATATAAAGAACAGTTAGAAGTGTCTTGCTGTAAAAATTTGATTTGAGAAGTGCAATAACATAATTCCTACATACTAAGCAGATAACATTAAAATATTTTTCTAAATTTTCTTTAATGGGAAAAAACTTACCAAGCAAAACAACTCTATTCAGTTTTTACAGAGTAAAGATTTAAAATTTGATGCATGGAAAGGCAAAAGAAGCTAATCTCTATAGTGCTCTTTGGTTTTCACTCCATTAATTTGGGCCTTCAGGAGCGTGGCAGCAAATAGAAAACTTTTTCTTTTCTTTTTTAATTGAAATGTGAAGTACTGTCTTCTGTGCTCCTACTAGGAGTAAAGGATTCATCATTCCCTCCTGCCTGGCTGGATACAGATGTATGTCAGCTAGCTGTGTGACAGTTTCTGTTTTCCACAGGTTCTGCTTTTCTATTTGTCTGGGTATTTCACGTTTTGAGGTTTGAGGCGGGGGGGGAACAGGTTCACACAAAGCATTCAGCTTTTACTGTAAGCTTTTTCTGTAAGCTTCAGAAGTAATAAAACCATTAGTCCAACTTCCCATAATTTTTCTCACATTAATAATTCCATGAAAATATACAGGCTTTAGTCAATGTAAACATATGTTTGTGTACGTACAAATTTAGGGATAGATTACTAAATATTATTTTCTTACACTGCTGTATCTATCATAGTGGTGTAAGAACTATCAGTCTATTAAAGCAGATCACTTTCCCATTTTTAGGGCATTCTTTTTATAAATACTGGTCTTAATGATGTGAGTTTTATCAAAGACAGCTAAAGAGGTGAATATAAGAAAGAATGGCCATAATTTCTCAACATATCCTCTCTTTAAAAGTAGCCACAAACAGTTATAAAGGGAAGACTAAGAAGAGACTGCGTGTATGTTTGCACAAAAAAACCCAAACAAGGTCCTCGGTGACAGCCAGCATGGCTCCACTAAAGGAAAATACTGCCTGACCAATCTGGTGGCCTGCTATGATGGGGCTGCAGAACTCATGGACAGGGGTAGAGAACGTGATGTCATCTACCTGGACTTGTGGAAAGTGTTCAACACTGTCCCACATGACATCATTGTCTCAAAATTGGAGAGATATTAATTTGATAGGTGGACCACTCAGTGGGTAAAGAGCTGGCTGGATGGCCGCACTCAAAGAGTTCTGCTCAATGGCTCAATGTCCAGCTGCAGATCAATAACAAGTGGTGTCCCACAGGGATCGGTGTTGGGACCGGTCTTGTTCAGCATCTCTGTCAGTGGCACGGACAGTGGGATTGAGTGCACTCTCAGCAAGTTTTCCGATGACACCAAGCTCTGTGGTTCAGTTGATACGCTGGAGAGAAGGAATGTCATACAGAGGTACCCTGACATGCTTGTGAAGTGGGCTGATGCCAACCTGATGAAGTTAAACCATGCCAAGCACAAGATCCTACCCCTGGGTGGGAGCAATCCCAGGCACAGCTACAGGTTGGCCAGAGAAAAGATTGAGAGCAGCCCTGTGGAGAAGGACTTGGGGGTGTTGGTTGATGAGAAAATGATCATGAGCCATCAGTGTGCACTTGCAGCCCAGAAAGTCAACTGTATCCTGGGCTGCATCAAGAGGAGCGCGACCAGCAGGTGGAGGGAGGTGATCCTGCCCCTCTAGTCTGCTCCCGTGAGACCTCACTTGGAGTATTGTGTGCAGTTCTGGTGTCCTCAACATCAATAGGGCATGCAACTGTTGGAACAAACCCAGAGGAGAGCCATGAGGATGATCAGAGGCCTGGAGCACCTCCTGTATGAAGATCGGCTGAGAAAGTTGGGGATGCTCAACCTGGAGAAGAGAAGGCTGTGTGGAGACCTCAGGGCAGCCTTCCAGTATCTGAAGGGGGCCTATCGGGATGCTGGGGAGGGCCTTTTCATTAGGGACTGTAGTGATAGGACAAGGGGTGATGGGTTCAAACTTATACAGGAGACGTTTAGATTGGATATGAGGAAGAAAATCTTTAGTGTAAGGGTGGTGAGGCACTGGAAGTTGTGAATGCTCCATTGCTGGCGGTGCTCAAAGGCCAGGTTGGACCGAGCCTTGGGTGGCATGGTTTAATGGGAGGTGTCCCTGCCCATGGCAGAGGTGTTGGAACTAGATGATCTTCAGGTCCTTTCCAACCCTAACTATTCTATGATTCTATCATCTCTAGGCTCCATACAGTTGCAGCTTAAAGGAAGTCCTGAGCTAGGCTTGTTTAAGTTAGCATCGAGATTTAAATTAAAGGCTTCACAATCAAACGAAACCCCAAATGCCTATTTATATACACTTCCCTTTTTTTCTGACATTGTTGCTTCGGTTGCCTTATTTTATATGTACTTAATATAAGACCATTCAAAAAGGGTCATTGACAGAAAGTGCTACCAACATGGCCAAGTGTCTGAAAATAAGCTGGTAATTATAAACGTAAGTAAGCATATTCTTGCTCATCTTTATATTTTGGAATATGTCACAGATAGAGTGCTTAGAGTTCATCCCTTGGGGGAATTCATTATTTACTCACCATAACCGGACAATTAGGAGCTGGAATTTTAGGGCGAATATCTGCATACTTACGTATTTGTGGTTTAGGAATACTGGAGGATTTGGTGAGAAATAAAGGAATCAAGCATTGAAAGTTATTTTGTATCAGCATTAGAAATCTGTACTTCAGACACCATCTCTCAGAAGACTGGAATCACTAGGGAACAAAAACTCCTTGAAAACTAGTCACATACTTCCCATTTGTCCTTTACTCTATATTTCCCCCACTTTCATTACCTGCTTTCA
The DNA here is from genome assembly GCA_025447955.1 of Psilopsiagon aurifrons. NCBI lineage: Eukaryota > Metazoa > Chordata > Aves > Psittaciformes > Psittacidae > Psilopsiagon > Psilopsiagon aurifrons. The sequence goes on along the minus strand of JAOEHY010023247.1, from coordinate 7,280 downwards.
ATTCCTATTTTTCCCCAAGGTTTATATTGTTTTATTTCTTCTCCATTCAGCTCACTCACATCCATAATCAGTACTCAACATTTCTCTTCACTTTTCTACTCCTGTATGGGCTGAATTATGTGTTTCACTTTACCCATGGTGAACAACCCCCTTTGAAGGCAATGCCCATAAAATTAAACATCAGTTTAGAGATCTGCAATCCTTGGGGGATTAAAAAAAAAAATAAATACAGAAGATCTAGTCTGTCCTTTGCAGATTAATATCTGTTTAGCCTAATAGTGATACTTCAGGTAAGGGTCATTCATAAACAGTGGATCTAGAGTTGGGAATATTTTTGTCCTAATGAGGAATTATTTCTGTAAGAATTTATCCTTTACAAGTAACTCAAGAGGAAATAATAGATCACAACATATAATGAGGATTATTTAAACTACATTAATTCATATAATCATGCCATGAATTCAAAATGAAGGTGTCCTTTACTTAGGTTAATTTAGTTAATTCAGGAATAAACCATGGTACAAATATTAAGCATGTCTCCATGAGGAGTGATAGAGAAGTCTGAGTTATCACAAACCTTCTCCAAACTCATATAAGTCATTGCTGTCAGAAATAGTCACTACTGGTCAGGCAGTTGGACTAGATGATTCCTGTAGGTCCCTTCCAACTGAAATACTCTCATTCTAAACTGTAGTCACACTAGTGTGATGTTAGGTCTGAGTCTTGCACCTGTGCCACCTCTGAGTAATCCAGTATTCAGAAAAAAGAACCTAAAATATTCTAGAAAGTTAAGGATAGCAAAGGTCTTCCAATGGGGTGAGTATATATGGCATTTATAGTCATGATGTCAAAAAAGGAAAGAAAATATAAATATAGTGCAGGAAAAATTAAAGGCAGCATTAAGGTGTTACAATCTAATTCCAATACTCATTCAAATGCTATCTAAAGCTTTATTTACTTGATATGAATAGAAGTCTGATATAACAGGCCAACTTCAGTATTGAAATGCTACACAGCTGGAAAGAAGAATTCATAAGCAAGGGGACCTGTATTTGCCCAAACCCTAAAATTCTTTCATAAATGCATAATAAATAGGACCACTAAGGACACAGCTTTGCCCCTGTCCATCAGTTCTGTAGCCCCATGACAGAAGGCCACCAAATTGGTCAGGCAAAATTTTCCCTTAGTGAAGCCATGCTGGCTGCCACCAACCACCTCGTTGTTCTTCATGTGTGCATTTTCCAGGAGAATCTGTTCCAAGATTTTGCAAAGCACAGAGGTGAGACTGATGGATTTGTACTTCCCTGGGTCTTCCATATTCCCCTTCTTGGAAATGGGGGTTATATTTCCTTTTATCCAGTCATTGGGAACTTCACCTGACTGCCATGATTATGCAAAGATGTTGGGCAGTGGCTTAGCAACTTCATTTGCCAGCTCCTTCAGGACCCGCGGATGGATTTCATCAGATCCCATGATCTTGTGCACATTCAGGTTCTTAAGATGACCTCAAACCTGATGTTCTCCTACAGTGGGCTTAGGGTATTCATTCTCACAGTCCCTACATCTGCCTTCCAAGACTTGAGTGGCTTGGCTAGAGCACTTGCCAGTGAAGACTGAGGGGAAGAAATTATTGAGAACCTCAGCTTTCTTCAAATTCAGGGTAGTCAGTAGGAAATGGGTAGAAACAATGCATTAAACAAGCCAGAGAGGCAGAAAACCTAGAAGAAATGAAACAGGCTCCTAATTTGCTTTATCATGCTTGAAGAAAGAACACATAATCTAAAGTAAATTACTTATTTCATAGCAAACCAAATAATATTAATAGATTCCTTTCTAAATATTCATATAAAATTAAATTCTATAAAATTATATTTTTAACAAGCATTTGGGGTCAAGAAATTAACAGATGCATACCGTAATAATTCTTCACCTGTTATCAATTTTTAATGTCTTGATTTTTAGTTTTACTAAGGATATTCTTGGATATTCTTATTCTACAGGTGAGAAAGAGCTACTAGACTATACTGTACTCTTCTGAGCACCTATCACATATTTTTTTAGCTTTTCTTTTTTCAAAAATCTAAGGAACTTTGCGAGTGATATTTAAAGTGTCCATGCCTCCAACACACACTCCCCAAAGTTAATGAACTGTGTTAGCTCCAAGCCTACTGGTTTTGTAAAGAAAAGGGTCACTGAGAACTCAGCATAATGAAACAGAAGATTTCAGCTGGGATTTTTTTTTTTTTCTCGACGCAGGTTTGTTTTGGTTTTATTTTTTGGTTGGTTGGGTTTTGGTTTTTTGCTTCTTTGTTTTTGTTTTGTTGTTGTAGTTTTGGGTTTGATTTTTGGGTTTTGGGTTGGGATTTTTGGCAGGTTTTTGTTTGTTTGTTAGGTTCCTTTTCCTGTAACTGCATAGCAATATTTTCTTCTTCCATGAATGGAAACTAGCAAATTCAGTCTTCGATCATGAACAGCCTACTAAATTAAGAATTAACCCATTTTTATTGAACAGCTCATTATGTCACTGAGTGTATTTTCCTGAGCAGTTACTGTTAATTTAGAATTTAATATGTTGTATGAATTGTTGAAATTTTCTAGCAGAGTAGATTACCTTGTACTTGACTAGTCCTGAATTTCATCTGCATTCTTGTTGACAAATAATAATGCAAGTAAATATGTCTCAGAGATTTACAATGTTTAGAATATGCTAACAGTGTAGCCATTTTTCAGATAATAACCATACACTAAAGATTACTTTACAAGGGTTTGCATCTACTGATCTATAAATGCATTGTAACAAAACTGTAATCTTTTAGAATTATTGTTGACCACATAAGTGAAAATTCATTGGAACTGGAAGACAAGTAAAATAAAAAACTGCTTATATGAATGAACTCTCTAAGGCCATAAAACTTTTGTTTTCCTAGAATTAATGGTATTTTGTTATTCAGAAAGTTGAGCTTGTCTGAGTAATAGCAATAGACACACATGCATAAATACTTCTAAGTATATAGTGCATGAGATTCATATATATTCTTAAAGATATATCTTGCTATATGTTGCTGGGAAATGTAGAATTAGGATGATAGCATCTGAGACATCCGGACAGAATCTTTTTCTCCATTTCTAGAGAGGTGTAAATATTTTAAGCAAAACCACATATAATCTGAGTTTCTGAATTGAAATTGATACTAGTAGAGGCAAGCATTATCTATTTGCTGTACTGTTGAGAAGCTTATTGAAGTAGTGTATATGTTCATATTCAGAAGAAGAGAAAAAGCAGGTTTTGCCTTTACAATTAGAAAGGCAAATATTCTCAATACGTGGAGAAAACTTTAATAACAATTAATACCAATTTGTTTTGCGCTTCTGAGGTTCCACAGAAATACAGTTAATGGACTTAAGCCATGAAGTTTAATTATAAAGTTCTAGAAGTCAAGGTTTACTTTCATGTTTATTTCTATTTACAGATGTTAAACTCTTCACAAACAGAAACAGATATTAATCAACACTAGCATCTCACAGAATGTATATTTTTGTAGTCCAAAAATAATGTTTCAGTTTCATGTAATTTAAGTCAAAACTGATATATTTGAATCTGTATCTTAGTCATCTATACAACTTTGAAAGAGATTAAATATTATTACTAAGAGTAACCCATTGAAAACTGTTTAGAAATAAAATCATACTTACTTTATACAGACTCAATCATAACAGGTGGGAAAATCTGCCACAAATACCATGTTTAATCTACAACAGAAGAGAACAGTTCAATTGAAAGGGACCTGTAAGGACCATCTAGTCCAACTGCTCGATTGTTTCACACTGGTCTGGACAAAAATTAAAGCATGTTATTAAAGGTATTGTCCAAATATCTCTTAAAACACTGCCAGACATGAGGAATCAACCACCTCTAGGAAGCCAGCTCCAGGCTGCAATCCTTTCTTCCACAGCTGATGCTATTACTTTAAGAAATGAAACATAATGATATTCTTCCCTATATAGAATCACATCCTTACTCACAATATGTTAGACTGTAATGCTCAATATCTTGCAAAACATAATTATTAAGAAGTACCTTTTATCTGATCACATGCATCTGCATTTTATTTAGTTTTTATGCCTTTCTGAAAAATGTGGGTATATATAGAACAAATGTGATTTTTTAAAAAAAAAAACAACTGTTGTTTTCCAATTACCTATGTCCTTCTAATTACCTACTATGAAGATATAATAAAAATGTTTATGCTGTAGTATACTATTAGAGAAAATATTACAGCTGTTGAACATGAATGTTCATTTCTGTTTCTGTTCACTTACATGGTCAATACTAGAGTGTCTTAAGAAACATTCTATTCAAAGAGTGCTCCTTCTCAATGTGTGAAAATCATGAGATATTTAAACTATAATTTACTACATAAGTACTAAAGCATCACAATTACTTTCTTGAATCAAAAATATCTTTTCAGTGTATGCACGTTTGACTTCTCATTTTTCCATTTGAGGAAAACTATTGGCTGTGTTTGCTTGTTTTCTTCTGGTCTGCTGTGGAAGCTCCAGCCCATTAATTCTGATCAGCCAGAGCTACATTTAAAGACCAGATCCTCAAATTATAATAATGAGCATGGAATCATAGAATCATAGAATAGTTAGGGTTCGAAAGGACCTGAAGATCATCCAGTTCCAACCCCCTGCCATGGGCTGGGACACCTCCCATTAAACCATGACACCCAAGGCTCTGTCCAACCTGCCCTTGAACACCGCCAGCAATGGAGCATTCACAACTTCCCTGGGCGACCCACTCCAGTGCCTCACCATCCTTACACTAAAGAATTTCTTCCTCATATCCAATCTAAACTTCCCCTGTTTAAGTTTGAACCCATTACCCCATGTCCTCTCATTACAGTCCCTAATGAAGAGTCCCTCCCCAACATCCCTATAGGCCCTGCTCAGATACTGGATGGCTGCTATGAGGTTTCCATGCAGCCTTCTCTGTTCCAGGCTGAACAGCCCCAACTTTCTCATCCTATCTTCATGCAGGAGGTGCTCCAGTCCCCTGACCACCCTCGTGGCCCTCCTCTGGACTTGTTCCAACAGTTCCATGTCTTTTTGTGTTGAGGACACCAGAACTATACACAATAATCCAAGTGAGATCTCACAAGATTATCTAGTTCCAACCCCCATGCCATGGGCAGGGACACCTCCCACTAACATAACTTAGTGCATGCAAGTATGTCCTTTCCTTACCAAAGCATCTCTGAGAATTATCCCCTAATTATTTCTCATATCTTATACCATGTATTTTTCCCTAAAGCTCTATTTACAGTTGGATACAACTTTTGGAGCTTCCGTTGCAACTAAATTATGTACAGCAATGATTACCAAAGCTAATTCTTTAGTTAAAAAAGCAACTCAGAGGTGAAAATTATAGTTCAGTCCTATTTCACCTCAGGTGTTATTTGGCTTCATAACTTACTGAAGCTTTCTGGTTAAAAAAGTCAAGCAGCCACTGAAGCAATTTATCATCAGCTAGAACAGCATGCAAAGAGTGAGGAGTACAGTAGTTACTATAAGATTAAAATGTTAATCTGAATATTTTAAGAACTGCTATTTTTTTTAAAGTTAAACTGTTGTTCTACAACAAGAAAATAAAAACATTATATATTATTATGTATCTCTAACATATGGACGTATTTTTTCAAGTGAAGTAAGGAGGCTTCAAGTGGGCTGAATTGTTTTGTGTTCAATCTCAGAATACATGGGAAAATTTCAGGTTCACAACAAAAGGACATGCACATAGATTTTACAAAAATTATGTTTCTGGAATGCAAAAGCTGCTTTTATGTTGTTTTGAATCAAGGTCTTGACATCCAGAGGAGGGCCATGAAGATGATCAGAGGGCTGGAGCACCTCTCCTATAATGACAGGCTGAAAAAATACAAGAATGGAGAAAAAGAGAAGAATCTATGAAATGTGACATGAAAACATTCAAAGGGCACCTTTCCTTTTTAAAATTTAAGAAATGTCTGAATTTGATTACATTTTATTTTTGATAAAGGTATCAACAAAGGTGAATAGGCAGACCACTGTGTACAGACACCCAAATAAATTATATTCAAAGTATAGATTCTTATAGCTGGGCTTGTTCACACTGCAGAAGAGAAGGCTCCAGGAAAACCTTAGAACAGTCTTCCAGTACCTAAAGGAAGACTTTTTACAAGGGCACGTAGTGACAGGACAAGGGGGGATGGTTTTAAACCGTAAAAGTTTGAAATGTCTGATTTATATCAGACATTAGGAAGAAATCCTTTACTGTGAGGGTGGTGAGGCACTGGAACAGGTAGCCCAGGGAATTACGGCTGCCCCATCCCTGGCATTGTGAAGGCCAGGTTGGACTAGTGCGCAGACTGGTCTAGTGGTAGGTATCCCTGCCCATGGCAGGGGACTAGAACTAGATGATTTTCAAGGTCCATTCCAGCCAAAATCATTCTATGATTCTATGGTTATTAGTGAAGCAATATGCTTTGATAGCAGAGATTGGATACAGAAGTAACAACTGTAATTAGTTATTACCTCAGTACTGTCGTATTTGTCCTCAGTCACTTGTCTGAATGATACCTGTAATTTAAGAACCCTTTTCAACGCATGAAGAATTTTTCTTTATACTGTAAATATCCTGCAGATCTAGTGAAAGGGACATAACATAACAATTCTGAATGCATCAGAAAGAGTCCTGGATTGTTCGCTGAGTTTAACTGAGAAGTCTAAGGAACTACAGGAAGGTGCAGGGTGTGAAGGTAAGCCAAATACTACTAACAGTTTGAATTGAAGGAAAATTCCTTCTCCAAAGTCTACCTGGTGGTTCTCATATGCTCCTTGATAAGTACTAGGTTCTCATCAGCTGAAGGCCTAACAGAGTTACATCCCATAGCTGTGCCAAATATGGAGTGCTTCTGAAGATGTGTGCTCTCCCACTATCCTTCTTCTTAAGGTTATGTAATATATCAAGAAGGAAGAAAAAAATTTCCTGAAGCACAGAATTGGTGTAATATAAGTATGATGCAAACAAGCATGATTAACAAATGTAAATAGACAAAATTATTTTCATTAATTGCAAGACCCTCAGTCAAATAAATTGTGGTACAGGGAAATATAGTAAATAACTTCTGTATTAAAATTATACTCTTTTCTTCTTTTCCTTTCTTTCTTTTCTCTTTTCTTTTCTTTTCTTTTCTTTTCTTTTCTTTTCTTTTCTTTTCTTTTCTTTTCTTTTCTTTTCT
>JAOEHY010023246.1:9504-49637 GCA_025447955.1 Psilopsiagon aurifrons | reverse complement strand
GTCGCGAGTACGGCTCGGAATTCGGATCCCTCTTGCGGCCGCGGGCTGCTCGGCCGTGGGCGAGGGAGGGGAAGGGGCTGCGACATGGACAGGTTCTCGTGGATCAGCGGGTTGTTGGAGCTGGGGGAGACGCTGGTGGTGCAGCAGCGCGGCGTGCGCCTCTACGACGGGGAGGAGAAGGTGACGGCAGCGGCCCTGCTCGGGGCCCCGCGGCTCGGCGAGGCCCAGCGAGCGGGGGGAGGCGGGGGGAAAGGCATGGCCGTGGGCCCCGGCCGAGGCGGGCGGCAGTGGGGGGACGTGACTACGGGTGGTATCCGGCCGGGGGGGGCGAGACGAGGCGTGCGAGAGGGCCCGGGCTGTAGGCGGAGCATCCGTCTGAGCTGCCGGAGGACGGTGCTGACTGCTCCGGGGGCCCGCCCTGTGAGAGGTCTGTTAGGAAGGGGATCCAGGCTTTGTGGCTGAGAAAGGCCTCGAGCGGTGTGTGCCACACGGGGGGACGGCTGGGATCCCCACTGGGCGTGTGTATCAGGTGGCACTGTCATGATGTCCATTCTGTGGGCTGTCACTTCCCGGGTCAGGGCTGACCACTCTTTGTCTTTGATGTCATGCATAGGTGTCATACAGTTCGCACCTGAGTCATCCCGGTATCTGTAACATGCCTTCTAGCTCTTGTCTTGAAGGGTGCTCTATTGCATGGTTGGACAGGGTGCTGAGGTGTATAGACTAGGTCATGCTTTGCCTGGAAAGGTGGGACCAGATGATCGTTGAGGTCCTTTGCAATCTGGTATTCTATGATTCTATCAGTATCTGAGCCTACCCACTTACTGCTTTGCTTCGCTGCAGGACTAAACTCTTGATCTCTTATTTTTTGCACATGGCAGCAGTTGCATACCCTCATAAAAAGCTGTGAAAACGTGCCTCAGGTTTTACAAGTAAGAAGCAATTTGCTAACACAGATTTCCCACATACTGATTGCTGTCTGATAAATAAAGAACTTTTAAACAGTAAAATGGGTAGAAGCAATACTCGTGTGATAGATGTGCAGGAAGAATTAAGACTGTGCATAGCATCTGCATAGCATAGGTGGCTCTGCTTTTTTGTGTAACTTTCACTTTGTCAGCACATAGTGTCCAAAGCCAATAGCCCTGTTTAAAACATGATATTTAAGAATGTTTGTGTATCTTGCACAGCATATGGAGGGAGGATCCTTCAGGATATCCTAGGAGGAAAATTTATATAGTTGAAAAAGGAAGTTTGTGTATATCCATCTAGTCCTTTTATACTAATTTCTCCATTGTTTCCTAAACTTAATTTATTGTGTCTTCTGAAAAAAAAAAAGAGAGCACTCTCAAAATATGGGCTTGTTGCATCAGATCGCTGTGTTGTGGTAATGTGTAATGTTTTCAAGATGAGTATTTATGCAGTTTACTGGTTAAATTTGATGTTGATACATTAATTTTTTCCTGTTCAGGTAAAATTTGATAGTGGAGTATTACTGCTTAGCACACATAGGCTACTCTGGAGGGACCAGAAGAATCATGTAAGTCCTATTTTTGTCTCTTTTTATGTTATTCAGTTGTAAATGCCATAATAAACAACAGGTAGTTTGCCACTGAAGAGACTGCACATGGAGAGGAGGTTTTCCTTCCCTTTTTGTAAGTGTTTTGTATTACAAGTATAGTCCATTTTTTGGCTCACAGTAGGAAGAAAGTTATGTACAGGAATGATCTTTCACCCAATTCTGCTTTAATAAAATAATCATGCAGAGATGAGGAGGGATGGGGATGAATCGTACAAATTTTCCTTTTCTGCAGAACAAAAATAGAACAGAAGAGTCTGCTGTCATGCACTAATAACATGTTGGATTAAGACTGAAGTTGAATGTGTCAGGCAGATCATCATGTTAACTCCTCTCCCATACTCGTTGTCTAGCAAGACCTTTTCTTCCTCACTGCTTTCAAGTCCAAGTTTCCCTGTCTTCTGCTCCCATCATACCATGACTTGTTAATAGGATGTCGTTTGTGGCAGTATTGTTTTCTCTGGGTTATACCTTTCCAACTGCCTGTTCCTGCACTGAACCATCCCTTCAAGAAGCCAAAACGTCTGTCTGTACTACTGTGGAGAACTGACTCAGAGCTCAGGTGACAGTTTGAACTACAGGGTAGTAATACTGCTGCTGAATGCTTTGTATGATCAAACCACAGGCTGAAATTGCAGACTGAAATTGAAGACAACAAACACATGCAAAGCTCTAAGTAGACTCTGTGTGCACCATTTCACAGCTGCAGTTGAAGAAGTCCTGATCTGAACCAGGTTCAGTTATGCTTGTTTTGGACACAGTATTTTAGAAACTTAGCCCTGGAAGCCAAAGTTTAGACAGAGCATGTTCAGGTGACAGCTTTTTAAAGGCAAATTATATTCCACTGGACTGGTTTTGCACAAGGATAACTGAAGCACATCTTACACCCAAAGCCTCTCCGTAACAAATACCACGTCCTTGCTGCAGAGCAGGGAGCTACTTAGAGCCTTCTGAAGGTAAAGGCACTGAGGATGTTCTTAATTTGTCAAAGCCATATTTTTTCTTTACAGATTGTTTGCAGGAACAGCAGAACTATTTTTAGTACAAATTTTTCAATATGTTTTGAGAGCTGGTCCCAGGGTGGGGTTATTGTTAAACAAGTTGGGGGTTGATTGTCCAGACCATGACCTATTCTCTATAAACTAACATTTTGGTTTTGGTACTGTCAGCATGAGATTACTTATCTGTGCATCTCTTTTTGAGAGGTGGGCACGTACTGCAACATGCACTGCTTCTAATCTTCCGGCTTGGACGTTTTGCTTGCTTGAGGTAACATTAAGCATTATGGTTTCAGCAAGTCCTACAACTGTCCATATCCCTGTTCTGTCCTTCCCAACGAAAGGATGAGAGTTGTCACTTTTTCCTTACCTCTCACCCTGCTCCTAGGCCACATGGTTTCTTGTACTCTTCCCAGATAACTGAATTTGCTAAATTAACAGAGAAGAATCTTTGAGAATAAGAAAAATAGTTTCAGGCTTCAGCAAAGATTTTGGCAGGTCCCAGGCTTGATTAACAGACAGGCCAGAAATATATGCCCAGGATGTTGGCAGAAATTACCCAGTTCTCATCAGGGACAAATACAGATCACTTTGTTGGTGCAGTATATCAGGCTGCTTCTTTTTCATGCTCTTAGGACTGACACATGGGTAGCACAGTGGCCTTTTATTTTCATGGTGAGCTGTTGGCTAATTTCAGCTGCGATATAACATCAGCCTTAGAAACCTTACCTAGCATACCTAGAATAAACCTGTAGAGAGAGTTTCTTTTTTTTTTGTGTGTCAGCAGACTTGAGTAATAAATGGGCACTTGTCATTAGGTTAACATAGCAAACCATTTTACAAAGCCAAGCAGCTGTGTTTTATGGCTGCTGTTGTTACATACCACCTGCAGTTGAACAGTATCAAAAATACGGAGATGCCCAGAGAAAAAAAACAAAGGTAAATCTTGCAAGTTTGTTACATAGCTATATCTGTACAACATTTTAAGTAATAAAATTGTGCATAATGTGAGCATGAGACATTAGGAAAAAAACTCAAACAAATAAACTCACAGCATTTTTAACACATCTCTCTTTTTGTATCTCTTCTCTCACCAGAAAGGGGTGATTCTAAGACATTGTGCTTGCAATAAGTTCATAACTTTCTAACTGTGAACTAAATGAATCAATCATTTTGACCGTATACATGCTATATATAGTTGGACTCTTTTGTCATGTTCAAAACCTTTTTTTAACAGACGTATCTTTTTGCCGGTATTTAAAGTGTCCAGAGCTATGTGAGCATTTTGCCAAGCAGTAACTGTTTTCTGTAATGGCTGTAGAATTTGGAGCTACAGAAGGATTTAGATAGCTTGTATTAATAGGTTTTGTAACAGGAAGTACAACCCATATTCTTTCCCAATGAGAGATTTACTCATTAGTTAAAGTCCCTGCATATCTACTTCCCTAAGCTCCAATTTAATGAGTATTTAATTATTCCATGCACAGAGGAACAATTTTTATAGTGGGGATTGAGAGGGCCCTGTAATGGTGTTCATTATTGCTTGGTGTTAGGCACGCCTTCTTGGCAGATGGAAGAGAAAGGTTCCAAGAGGGAATGCAACCTATGCTTCCTGTATTGTGAGTGACTGCCAGTCACCAAGCTGTATTGCAGAAGATGATTTTTGCCAAAGGATAGTAACCAAAACAAGACCAGGCACCTAATTAGGTGCTTTGTTGAATCACCCCCCTGAGCAATTTCTGTCTCAAGCATATAGAAAGAGTTTAGCCTATTCTCCCACAGATGGGTACAGTCTTGTTTCTTGGTCTGCTTTGTTTTGTCTAAAGCACAGTCCAATAAATGTGTGTTGAGATGCATCAAGTGCTAGATTAAGTCAGTGGGTGTGGGATAGGTGGAGAAATTCCTCTTCCACTCAGAGGATAGTCTAGCTGTTTAAATATTCAACAAAAGCATCAAAAGACTGGTGCTTTGGGATAGTATTTTAGCTCCCAAAGTAATATCAATGCGAAAAAAGTTAAGAACCCATAAGTATTGTGCATTCAGGGATAAGCTGCAGTAGTGTGGAAGTTCTGAATTTAGATACCAAAGACTTGTTAAATTCTTGAGTCCTTCTATGAATGTAGCCTGAGGTGTTAAAAGTAGGCAGGATATGTCTTTAATTTTGTTTGTGTTTGCATTGATTATTCCAGGAGTGCTGCATTGCTGTACCTTTGTCTCAGGTCGTCTTTATTGAAGAGCAAGCAGCTGGGATAGGCAAAAGGTAAGATCATTGTCCTTTTCAGATGGATAGTTTGCACATGCATGTTATGTGAGGTACCCAAGATTATATATTAATTCATGGTAGGTTCCATCCATTTGCAGTCTTAAGTTTCCAGACTGACAGATACAAGGATCTTCTTGCCTCACTTGAGGTGAAATTTGGAAGAGAGTCATGACAGAGTGTCTGATGTGGTTTGTTAAATAACTGTCCCGTAATCGCTAAACAAATATGTGTTCTAGCTTAGATTTGATTAGTCATAAATGACAACAGTGATTTTTCTGGGTCTAAATTTGAAAGCTAATTTTAGTCTTTTGTGCCATAGAACTGGTTGGGGATAGAAACTGCCATGTCCCATATTATACAGTTTTTCATGACCATATGATTGATTTTGAATATGGAATCTAGCAATAGTTAGAAGGAACTCAAGTATTTCCACTTACTTGAATAACTAACTCAGTATGGTATGTGTATAAAGAAGTGTATGAGCCAGCAGTTTGCCCAGGTGGCCAAGAATGCCAAGAGCATCCTGGCCTGTATCCGAAATAGTGTAGCCAGCAGGGCCAGGAAGGTGATTATCTTGGCACTGATGAGGTTGCATCTTGAATACTGCATTCAGTTCTGGGCCCCTCACTGCAAGAAAGACATTGAGGTGCTGGAGCGGGTTGAGAGAAGGGAAGCATAGCTGGTGAAGGGTCTGGAGCACAAATCTGATGAGCATTGGCTGAGGGAACTGGGGTTGTTTAGCCTGAAGAAAAGGAGCCTACCACTCTCTTTCTGAAAGGAGGTTGTAGCAAGGTGGGTGCTAGTCTCTTCTCACAACTAAGAAACAACAGGACCAGAGGGAATGGCCTCAAGTTGTGCCAGAGGAGGGTTAAGTTGGCTATTAAGAATAACTTCTTCACCTAAAAGGTTATCAAGTGTTGGAACAGGCTGCTCAGGGAAGTGGTTGAGTCACCATCCCTGTGCAGCTTGTAGATGTGACATGGTTTAGTGGTGGACTTGGCAGTGCTGGGTTAATGGTTTGACTTGGTGATCTTAAAAGTCTTTTCCAAACTCAATTCTGTGATTCTAAGTTTCACAAGAAAAAGAGAAAAAACAATATGCAGAAATATATATGTAGTTGACAGCTGCTTGCAGCCTACAGAATGGGTGAGGTAATATCTGAGGGTTTCCAGAAGAAATCAGGTAGTTCACTAATCCTGGAAAGATCAAGTAAATAAAGACTCTTGAAAAAGTATCAGTAAAATGAAATGGGAATGGTGGACTTACAGCTGTGCTGTGGTAGCAGTCTGTTGTGTTCCTAAAAGAATGCTATCTCAGGGTTTGTTTTGGTGGTAGGTGTCATTTTAGACTGTTATTTCCATGCATGTTACCTTTGAATGTTGGTTTTGGACAAATTGACATACCGTGTTTGCAAGTGGGATACAAGTGGGATAGATTAAATGTAATACTGAGACCTTTTGTTTTCCTGTGCCAGAGATCCTGTATTTTGGCAGTAGTTACTGCAAGTCAAAAGCCAACTCAAATATTAGTTTTTATTATAACTGAAAGGTTTTCAGAATTTGTTACTTGAAATGTACAAATTTGTTAAATTTATTTTTTCGGAACTGATGGTGGGTACATTTTTAATTTGTGAGATGTTTTAGAGGTTATAGTAGTTTTTATGGAAGATCTATAATACTGAGTCAAAATACTTAAATGTTAATGTACAGACATAGAGCATTATGATGTACTTCAGCACCTATGTGAGATAAAGTTAATAGAAGTTTTGATTAAATAGTCAACTTTGATCATAGAAATTTTTTTTTAGATATTACAGAAAGTTGCCACTTCTCTTTCCTTTAACTTTTTCTTAGTGCCAAAATAGTGGTTCATCTTCATCCTGCTTCTTCGAACAAAGAGCCTGGTCCGTTCCAAAGCAGCAAATATTCCTACATCAAACTTTCTTTCAAAGAACATGGGCAGATTGAGGTGAGTTTTGCACCATGCAAGCCCAGCACATCAGATCTTTGGACATGCTTTTCTCCTCTTGCTGTGTTAGTGATAATTTTCCATGATCTTTCCGTGTTTACTTTTGAGGTGGAGCTTTTTCAATACATCCTTTTTGAACACAAACGTTATGAAGCTTCAGGGTTCTATGGTTAAATCACACACATAGAGTTCTAGAAATGTGAAGCATTATTAGGCTTTTTTCTTATGTTAGTACATTTAATATAATCTTATACTTCTTTTTCAAATCTTTTAAATTGACCACAGGATTTTCCAGAATGGCATCTCTGAAATCTGTTAAATGCTTAACAGAGTAAAAAATGTTTCTTTGTAGTCAATGCTCTACTGAAGAGGAATCATGCAACTTACTCCTAATCATCTCTCTAATTTTAGTGTTGAACACTTTTTGTTGCCTTAGAGCTTTGTCTCATTTTATGCTTTAGAAATCTTTAATTTATTTTTACCTACACTGAATCTCAAAGGCTTTGAGCAGTCTGGAAAAAAAAAAAAAAATCTATTTTTATAAGAAGGCTTATCCTAAAAATTATGAAGAAATCTCACTCTGTAAATAAATTTCACAGCATAAGATCCTCACTTGAAGAGACTGAGAACTTTAACTTTGAAATCATATTTTCAACTTGGAATCAGTTATAAATGCCTTATAAATACATGTGCTTGATTAGACTCATTCGTTTCTTTGTGAGCACTTTACAGCTTAGGATGAGCGTAGATTTATGCTTTGTTATAATTGTTTAGGTGTTTTGCCTAATTGTATCCTTGTTTATTTTCATGTTAATGTTCATGTCTGAAAATCAAACATACAATGCTTACTGGTTATCCAGCATGTCAATTACACTCCAGATCTTTTCTTTACGAATTTGGAGTGCCTTCCAGATCTTTACGAGTTTGGAGTGCTTTCCTGTGAACTCTGAACAAGCATAGGAATGGAATGGATTTTCTTTCTGGATTTTGGTCACTGGGATACACTTACTATTAACTTATTAACCAATGCCACATTCTGTTATTAGCAGTAAACAAATAAGTGTAATTGATCTGTGTGGTTTTATACTGCTGAATTAACGAATCAATAGTAATTGTAGTGTTCAGCTTCCCTTCCATTTAAAAGCATGCCCTTAAGCAAACCTCAACACTTTTAACTTTAGCATGTTTTGGAACATTTTTGAATATCTGAAAAAAATATTTTACAATAGAAGTACTTAAGCAAGTTTAACTGGTAACTGCATGGCTCCTGCACTAATGCATGCATTTTTGAAGATTGGACATTAAGAATTTCCAGATAATGAATGTTGTACTGTGGATGGGTAAGTGTGACCATGCTTTGTCTTACAGTGAAATTTGTTTAGTCTACCACCAAGATGCTAGAAGTATCCAGAGGTACTCCACACAGTTTATGAAATTGAGTTCTTAATCTTTAATGTTTGCAGTTCTATAGACGATTATCAGAAGAAATGACACAAAGGAGATGGGAGAGCATGCCTACTGGTCAGACTATTCAAGTTAACAAAGATCCACAGGTATTTGCAGAGCTTCTGAGCAGAATCTATATCTAATCTCCTGGTTCCACTTCTTGTCGTCCCCTTATACGGCAGCTGGCATATCTCTCTAACCAACATCATGGGAACAAGTGGCAATTTACCTTTACTTTGCCTGTTTCTTCACTGGCACAAATTAGTTCCTCCTTTGCATTTTTTACATGATAGAGAACATTTTACCCTCTCTTTCTTGAGTTTGTTTAGACTTGAATGAGACCATTTTTTTTAATGTAGTCACACACATACACACACACTTATGCCAATATTATATATATTTGCATACAGGTTTATTCAGCATGAGAGATGTAATGAAGCTGAAAGATTTTTGTTCTTAATTGTGATTTATGTTTTATTTTCTGTGGCTTGAAGTCAAATGTACAACATGTAACTTTTATATATCTCTCTGGAACCTAATTCTTTGTATTCTAAATGGACAGTAGTTACGGAGAATCTCTGCCATGTTGCCATGTTAGATTACCTTCTTTATCTGTCTGGGTACTTCTCAGTTATAAACTGTGATGAACATGTAGATGTTGTTTCATGTAGTACTACACGAATGAAGTAATGATTTAAAGATCGTGCAATGTCTAATCACATGTCCTTTGTAAATGTAATACCTATAAACATTGTTGCATTTGGACTCATGGGGAAGCCTGTGTCAAGAATCACTCAATGAGAATGCCTTACCTCCTCTTCTTATTATTAAGCCATACCAAATCATTAACAGTAGTGGTAAGCTTTGCAGTCAGAGGTCTGTGGGATGGCACCACTGTAACTTAGGTACCAGCCTTTCTAATACACATCTGGCATCAAGTGAAAGGTTCACCATCACCTCCATTCTGGTACTTCTCAGCAATGTAAATTAGACTGCACTTAGCATCATGTTTCTATGGCTGTGTTTTCTCAGGATAGATTTCTTGAGGTAATCATGTTTAGATATGTATTTCCACAGCTCTAGTATGGATGTTCATATGGACCTGGAAGCTTTGATTGAGATGAGCTGTGATGCTCAGACTGGATCAGGCTATTAAGCATCTTCATATTAATAGCTTCAATATAATAATCTGTTATCTGTCTACCACAGCAAATTCATACATGTTTTACACTTACTGTTTGGTTTTTTACCCTGGTTTAAAAAATATTTCACAAAATATATGAAATATTGTATACATGATACTAGCTCTTGGGGGGAACATTTCCTGTCTTGTAACGTAAGGTTTTTCACAGAGAGGCGGATGAGAAAACAGCATTTCCTATTTTTATTCCTTTCATTATTTTCTCTTGCAGGCAGGAAGAATAAGGGCTGTAGGAATTGTAGGGATCGAAAGGAAATTGGAGGAAAAAAGAAAAGAGACTGACAAAAACATTTCTGAGGTAAATACTACTGAAATTTCAAGGTCAGCCACCTGTCTGAACCATTTACATGCATTCACATTTTCTTTTAGGGGCAGCTGAGACTATTTATTGTTTCTTTTGGGAAGTCTGAATTGATTAAGAGTGTATAATTTACAGTTATTTACCTTGTTTAACTGGCTTTTCATTGTATGTAAAGATACTTCATTTAAACAGTTCCTTTCAAGAAGGCTGGTCTTTGAAACTCACGGTGTGTATTTGTAAAATTGATTTTGGTAGAATTAGAAATCTGAGTTCAGTAACTTTTCGTCAAGAAAAACAGGACACAGAGGCATGTGCAAAAAGAGGCTATTACGAGTTTGGATTCTTTTTATTGCTAATTTCGGTTTCAAATGAAAATTTAATGTCTATTAAGAAGAATACGCTGATCTGAGTGTCTGCACATAACTGTGGTGAAGTTAGGTTTTCATATTATGTATATTCAGGTTTTAAATTTTAGGTTTAGGCTTATAGTTACTGTAACCTGTTCTGCAGTCCAGGCTTCAGCAAGATGTTGCAAGTGTCTTTGTGAAACACCTGAGCTAGGTGGAGCCCATCCTTTTCCCCAGAAACAGCACAGTAGTTGAATTCCAGATACCAGTACTGATGAACAATAGGCAATTAATTTCTTCATATATACCGGGGAGCAATATCCTCAAAAATAGGCTGGTTCTGTCTTGGTAGCAGAGATTGATGCAGAAGTACTGATAACTACATGCAGCAGGTTCATTTTCATGGCAAAGCTTTATGGGTTTCAGTGTGCCACAATGAAAAATGCATTCACTGATCTGATACATAAGAAAATTACAGCACCTTTGCAGGCTATGTGTTGTTTCTGATACTGGTAGCATGAAACTTTTTCCTTTCTGTTTATGAGGAACGTAATGAATGAAGTTCTGTGTGTAGTTCAGAAGGTATTGTAGTTACATGCATGTGTATATAGTTCAAAAGGTATTGTCTGGTTATTTTTTCCTTTAGTAGCTTTGTCAGAAAGTAAAAGAAATCCATTTATATGTGTTGTATGAACGGAGGAAAACCATGACTTTTAAAATCCTGCCTTCCTCCAGCTTTAGATGTTGTAAATGACTTAATTTAAAAAATGGTGCCCTGGCTTCCAGGAAAAGGCTTCCTGCATCTGCTGTTCACTGCTGATAAGAATCCAGTTCTTTAGCCTTTTGTTTATCTGAGGAAGTTCCTGTTAGGTGTGTGCACATTCCCCTTTGTTTCCAGGCCTGCCCTCGGTGACTCAGGCAGAGGAGGAGTTAGACACAGCATGCTGTTTATTTAGCTAAATCAAGGGCTCTTTTGATGAGTGATATTTTCATGCAGGTTATAGAGATTATAAATAAGCTGGGAAGAGCCTTGTCAGAAAACATTTTGTTGATACCTTGTATAAGTACAGTAGAAGGACTTTGTTTTACATTAGAGATTGGGAACTCTATAGTAAATTATGGAATTTGGTAGATTAGGAAGTAAGAAAAAATGTTGCAAAGAGGAGCTTTTGTTCTGATAGTGGTAGGTTATTGTTACACAGTGGTACATTTTCTGTTCTTGCCTTGGACCTAGGCTTGTCCCACTTAGTTTTGGATAGCTAGCTTAGGTGCCAAGTGTTAAGAGGCTAAACTTCTCCAGTTAGTGGAGAAACAGTGGCATCATTGGGAGGGGGGTTCAGATGAAAAGCGACATTATCCATTCTTGGAAGCATCTCCTTCTCTTCTTCATACATTGAGGCTCAGACCAATAAGCTACTAAGTAAGGCACCTAAATATAGATGGGAACAATTGGGTCTTCCTGCACAAACTCTGCTGAAATGTGTCTTTCCAGTAGGGGATCAGACAGTATAAGCTAGGAATCCCATAGAAGCAATGTCAGGAAGCTGTAGGCAAGATGTATCTCTGGTCATTTGACATACAGTAACTTCTTTACTTGTGGCTGGTGGAGTTGGGTGCTGCTGTCAAGACAAACTATAGCTGAAGAGGTTCAGGAATCTTTCTCCCACCACTGTCACTGGGCATGTTATCATGTATTTGAGAGAAGAGGGTGAGAAGGCTAAATACGTGTTGCTGAGTTTGTGAGGGAGTTACTTTTTAATATAGTTACTAACTCTTCTTTTTTTCTTAAACTTAATTTTTTAATGCTAGTTGGTTTTCGTTACTAAATTTTCTAATTTCAGTATACCTTCAGCTTATTTTTAAAGTAGGTTTTATTTAAGCCTAAAAATGCCCTTTGTGACTCAGAATTGTTGCATTTGAGACCACAGCACTTTACTAAGCTTAATAGACTTGATATAACTGTGGGCCTATGGTAGGTATCCAGTTCACTGCAATTTTTATTTTTTTGAAAAAAAGTTTTCTTAGGCTAGAAAAAAGTTGTTTTGCATAAAGAATTTTCCCTTGTTCTAGGAGGCATTTTGGTTTTAGATCCGACAAGTAGAGTTTTCAGAGGATGTTTTTTATCTAGTTTTTATCTTAATTTATTTAAATCTGTTGTTTGTCTCGTGGACCTTATTTAATTCATTTTTGAACTGTTTTTTGTTTATCATGGTAGCACCACTGCCTAAGTGTGTGACACTTTAAATGAAGAGATGTTGCCACACATTTTCAGAAGTTCTGTCTCTTCAGTTAAGCATGCATATATGTTAAAGCATGTACCCTCTTCCTTGCTCATTTGAAATTACCGTTTCTTACTAATTTAGTAACATCTACCAATGAAAGGAAAATTGTCTTGTCAGGAGGAGTACTTCTGTAGCTGGCTTGCTGCTGACCAGAAACAATAGATCTCCCTGAGTGAGGGTTAACTGTTGGAAGAAAACCTACCACTGCCATCAAGAAACCTTTCCCCAGCTTTGAGGAGAGCATAATAAACTTGGACAGTTTTATCTTTTCTGGGCCTCATTTATTGTTGTTCCTTCCTATCATAGTGGCTTCATATTGAACTAGTGTTCACAAACTAGAAAAGTGTGTGATTGATTGCTTCTTCTCTGCATTCTTTGTTGTTTATGGATTGTATAATTTTGATGTTAAAACCTGATATACACAGATATATCAACCAATTATATATAATATTTACGAATAGCTTCGATAGGTGGACAAAAGCAGCTCACTGTATCCATGAAGCTGAATACTGTAATTATACTGATCTGCATTGTCTGCTTTTCATTTCAGGCTTTCGAGGATCTCAGCAAACTAATGGAGAAGGTATGGCATATGTCACTTACCCAAGTAGACTTATGATTGTTTTCTCAGTTTTAAGCATGCTTTTCGCTGTCGAGCTGAAAGTTGACTTATTCGTATGTCTTTCTTAATAGGCTAAGGAAATGGTGGAGTTATCCAAGTCAATAGCTAATAAGATTAAAGAAAAACAAGGTGATATCACTGAGGATGAGGTAAATTAAGTTTATTTTTTAAGTCAGCAGAAGTGTTCCTATGCAAAGCAAAAAGCTATTCATTTAATGCGTGTAATGTTAATAAAAGACACTTCATGACTGGATTTTTTTGTGATTTAATTCTACATAAAGTAAAAGGGATTTACTTGTTTAGTGTTAGCTTGTCTTTTGACCCCTTTTAAAAGTAAAGATTTTATTGCATTTGTGTAATTTTTTGTATTTTTGACCTCCGCTGGTCAAGAAAAAATTGTATTAAGTTTTGCCTTCTCTTTGCTAGTAATTAGCTTTATTGGTAGTAAAATGAATGGCTTTATTGATTAAAACTGTCTGATAGGAAGAAAATCAAAGACTTTTAAAAACCAGAATCATTCACTAGGTGATGTACTTTTAAACTTATTTGTTTGTTTAGACTATCAGGTTCAAGTCCTATCTGCTGAGTATGGGGATAGCTAATCCAGTTACTAGGGAAACGTACGGATCTGGTACACAGTACCACATGCAACTGGCGAAGCAACTGGCTGGAATACTGCAGACACCGTTGGAGGTAAAGTACCTAATATTGCACCAGCATTTTCCATGTGTTGCTAAATTTTGATAGAAACGTGTTTCAGCTGTAGTACTGTGCCGCTTTTTAAAGCCCCAGATTTAGCGGCACAGCCTCATATTCAGTGTTTATGAAAGGAATATATATCCTCTTTCAGAATAAGAAAGCTTAAATGTAAGTAAAAATTTTTCTTTGGAGGAATGGCAACTCAAGTTCTAATTTGCAAAATGTCAGTGATATTCAGAAAGTTGTACTAGCAGTCCTTCGTCTGTTTGAACAGCCCTGATTTCATCCCTTGCTGCAGAATATTACTTTTTTAAAGAGTGAAACAACAGTGACTTGGAAAATAGAAGTAGTCAGTCGTTAAACTCCTTAAAAATGACACATTTTGCAAATGTAGCACAGAGTTATTACATAGATTACGCCACCTTAATAATATCTCATCTTTTAATTGATCTGAAGCTATTACAGAATTCAGGAGTCTCACCAAAAAGTTAGATTTCACGTTGCAATTTACAGGGCTATACGTCTGCTAAAAAGCATACATATTACAGTATTCTTGAGAAAGCTGTGTGGTACCTACTGGGATGACAACAGAAAACTGAGTGTGTCTGAGAAGTAAAAATCAGTAAATTGATTGATTGATTTAATATATTGAAATTCCTTGTTCCTGAGATTTATTCTTTGCTTTAAAATCAAAGTAATTCACATTCTTTGGGTATAGTATCAGTGGTTTGCATTTTAAAATGATTAGAGGAAGATGTATCAGAAACAACTTACTTCACATAGCAGAAATCAGTGGTATTGCCTGGGTAGATTTTTTTCATTGAGGCCTATCAATGAGCTCCTCTGTTTTACCTGGTCAGTCAGTCAAATGCAAGTTGAGGTACTGTGTTTATGAAATTAATGCTATTTCTCTTACCAGTCTTGTGCTTAACACAGGAGCGAGGAGGGATCATGTCACTTACAGAAGTGTACTGTCTGGTAAATCGTGCACGAGGATTAGAGGTGAGAAATTGGGTTTATTAAATATTCCGTAAAGTACACTTCAGTGATAAGGTAATTAAAGTAAAAGGGTCAAAATGTTCCCTACCAATTGCTCACACTACCTGTCTAACAGCATGAAATGATCAGCCCTTTATTAAAATTAGGGGGTTTTTAACTTTTTTCCATCTTCTACTTCCATGTAATGTTTATGTGTCCTCTGCAAATTGTTACAACGTATGCTGCTTTTTGTAATACCATATAAAAGGAAAAATCCATCTTTATTGTGAATGAAAACTGGAAGGACGGATAATACTAAAGAATTGTGAATGTTTGGAGGCTTTACAAAATAGATCAATTTTTTCTGTGAACAGGGCAAGAAGGATTATTATAGAACACATAGTAAGGAAACAGAAAGGAGCATAGAAGCCGAGAAAATAGAATGCACAGTACAAAGAAAGAAAACTAACAGTATTGTGTAGCCTGGTCTGTTTTATAATTGTAGTTACTAAAAGTGTTTGTTTTGGTGTTATGGTGTATACTTGAAATGCAAGCTGTGAATAAGTATGCTTTACTGTTTTAATAGTTGCTGTCACCAGAAGATTTAGTAAATGCTTGTAAGATGCTGGAGTCACTGAAGCTACCACTACGGTAAAGCTTTACAGATGTATTTATAAAACATGGCACTCTTCAGGGCAGACTATGATGTTTCGATGAGTTAGTCTACCTGCAGTAGATTTTTTTTTTTGTCTCTTTAAGTGAAGTTATGCTTTGCTGAAAGAATGCTACTGTATGCTCCAACATCCTCTCTACATTAAAATATGAATTTTTAACCACGGTTTACTTTGCTAGGTAGGCAATATTCTTTTCACTTCCAATATAGTTTTTTCAGACTGGGACAAGTGTTTAAGCATGTGCCCTGCTGTTTGCAGTCTCTGTAGATTTTTTTAAAGATACTTCTAATGTTAAGTTAATTTTACAGACGGGTTTTTGTGCGTTTGTTTTCCTTTTGTAATGTGGTTATAGATGTGGGTGTGTTAGAAATGTGACCATAGGTGATGTGAGCAGGGCTTGTAGTTACTTTGACTCTCTTTGGATTTTAGGCTTCGGATATTTGACAGTGGTGTGATGGTGATTGAACTCCAGTCTCATAATGAAGAGGAAATGGTAGCTTCTGCTTTAGAGACAGTAAGTGTCCTTCATTTCCTTCAGTGTTCTGACCGTGCTGGGGAAACTTAAACACATTAGGTATAAAAACTTAAGGTACAGGATTTCCTTTTGAGGTTTTGAAATACAAAATATTCCACTTCCAAATCTAACAGTAGTACTTAAATAGCACTTTTCATCTTCAAAGTGCTGTGCAGGCAATAATCTGAAGTCATTGCTTTCTCCTCAAGGGATAAATAATTTTTCCATCTCTTTTCAAACTTCCTTAACCTTCACCCTTCCTCTACATCTTTTGTGCTGTAGGATGAATGCATGGCATGTATTAAGCACTTAATTTAACAGAAGTGGACTTCAGACTGTACACAGTGTGCTTGTAGGCAGTGAAAGTAGCTCTTAAATCTTGTTTAGCTTGGGTTTATTTCATAAAAGAGCACATTGTATGTGTAACACCTTGTGCTGAGTTTGCTGCTGTGAAGAGCACTCGGAGAGTAGCATGTATATAATTAAGCTTAAGGAAGAAATAGTATAAATTGCTTGGTAAGGTAAACCTTAGTGATCTTGCTACCTCTGAACTCTTTAAAGTCCTGCATTTGTCCATTAGTTCATTATCTATGGACTAATGGACATACTGTCCATGGACATATTGTTCATTAGTCCATCCACAAAGTCCACTATTTGATGCATTTTCCTGTGTCTTTTACAGTGGGATGTGATTTTCTTGTTTTTCACAAAGTTGAGTAAAGGCTGATTCAGTGTATCCAAAGTTAAACATCAAAGTCAAAAACAACTTTGACTTGGGCAGTCGAGATAAAATAGAGCTATCACAGGCACTTTTTCACATGATATGTGAGGTAGACTCTCAAGTGTGTTTTGTATAATTGTTACCATATAGCATTCTCTCATCAAAAAGATTTTTAGATAAGTGTATGTAGCTGTCTTAAAGATTCCATCCTAAATTCTCAAAACTTAAATCTTTCAATATATGTCTGTCCTTTCAGTTCATTTTATTTACAGAGAAACACTTAAACCGTTTTAGTTGGGGTTTTTGTGATTATTTTTGGTTTCTAATTAATTTGTTGCTCAGTAAGAATGCTTATCTCTTTGAAAGGAAAGGAAAAACTTTTTCTTGATAACAAATGAGGTCAACAGCAAAAAGCAACAGATGGTGGATTTATTACAGAAGTGCCTTTTTTCTTTTATTTTCATAATATGAAACTTTGACTCCATAGAAAAATGTAAGGGAGAGGCTTGAGTGAGGCAGGCTAGCCTATAAGAGAAAGGGAAGAGGAGATCAGACTTGTGGCCAGAAGCACCCTGTGCTTAATGTATCATGTACAGTAACATGTAACTTCTGAAAAGAAGTCAAAAGAAGTCTCAGGCTTTCAGACAGGAGAAAGGTTTTGAGCAGCTGGTGAAGATAGGAGGTAAAAGGAACCCAAAGTCACCCTTGATGAGAGTATTAGTTTAGGAAGGAAAGGTAATTAATCACCCATGTGCATATTAAATTGTATAGTTGACTTCTGTTACCCAGATGTGATCACATAGCTTCATAATATCTCAAGTTAGGACTAATTTAATCTGAGTTTCTGTAAAAAGACTATTGCTGAGATGCAGAATAGGCCTCTCCCCACCAAGTTAGATGGGAAGCAGGAAATGGCAACATCATCTGGATTTACAAGTCTGCTTGAATCTGGAGCAATGGAGAAATAGAAGAATTATTGATTTGTAGAGTGAGAAAATGTGTTTATCAGTGAAATTCAATGCAGTAGCAGTAAGACTAGACTTCATACCTAGTATTTTAATACTGCCTGTCCAGTCTTTGTGGCTTTAAACTGAAAAAAAAGGTTGAATTAGATGAGATATTAAGAAGTTCTTTACTGTGAGGGTGGTGAGGCCCTGGCACAGGTTGGCCAGAGAAGCTGTGGCTGCCCCATCCTTGGCAGTGTTCAAGGCCAGACTGGAAGAGGCTTTGAGCAGCCTGGTCTAGTAGTGGAAGGTGTCCCTACCCATGGCAGCGGGTTGGAACTGGATGAGCTCTAAGGTCCCTTCCAACCCAAACCGTTCTGTGTTTTTAGCATGCATTAGCTATCCTGATTGAAACAATGGTGCCAAAGTCTTGAGTCCCAAGACTGAAAAAACAGTTATCTTTTGTGTCAACTGAATGTGATGGTGCCTCTTACTTTGTCTTCTAGTATGCTGTAATATTGTGTGGAGTACTGAAGTTTGGTCATTTTTCTATAGGCAGTAGGAATATTTTAAATCCCATGAAACGCAAAATTCTGCACTTCTACCTGGGATAATTTAAATTTCTGAATCGATGATCTGCCCTGCATAGGTCTTTTATTTCTCATTTAGGCTTTACTGTTTGCAGGATCCACTGAGTGTAGTTGGGCTGTGTAAATACTGGCTGTGACAGTACACTGCTGTCTGAGCTATTCAGGTTTTTCCATTCATTTTGTCCCAAGGTATCTTAAAAAATCATTTGGGTTTTTTGTGATTTATTTTTCTGCAGGTTTAACTCTTTTCTACATTCCTTTTTATACTTGGCAGTTTTCCCAGGACACAAGAAGAGGTATTTGTAAGGGGAAATACTCATAACTATTTGTACTTTTTAAAAATGCAAACAAACTGCTTGTCTCCACAAGGGATTTGCTGCCAGTTTATCACTGCACAAGGCTAGACCTGATTCAGGAGCTGAGAGAACTTGACTGTTCTCTTAATGCCACAGTTTGTTTATTTGTGTATTTGTTTTTTAACAGGTATCTGAAAAGGGTTCTCTCACAGCTGATGAGTTTGCTAAGCTGGTGGGGATGTCTGTTCTCTTAGCCAAAGAAAGGTAGGTAATAATTGCTGTGTTTAGTACCTTCACTACTATGTTGTCCTCCCATAATACAGCCCATCTTCTTTTGTTTTCTCTAGGCTGCTTCTTGCTGAAAAGATGGGCCATCTCTGCAGAGATGATTCAGTGGAAGGCTTGAGATTCTACCCCAATTTGTTTCTGACACAAAGCTAATGCAGTTTGTGTACAATTTGTTGCGTAACGGTTTAGCAAGTGAGCAGAAGGCAGAACGCATCCAACAACTGATTTTACATGTGTTATTTTGTTAGTCAACTGCAAAAGTGATGAACATTGCAATGCTTTGCAGTTCTCAGGTATTTCAAGTGCTGAATCCTCTTATGTGGAACTGAAAGGAAATAGGAATCACTCGGAAGCATGTGAATTGTCTCAAGCTGGCTAGCTCATGTTTCAAGTTTTGTTTGGTGTGTTCTGTAGTTTCTCATTAAGGGAAGTCAGATGAAGATTTCACACAAGTGAAAAGGATATCCCTGTAGTCTGCCATGAGGGTCAGCGCCCAAAAGACAGGTTACTGCATACTCTAGTTTGTTTATGTCTAGAGCAACAAATCAGAAGATGTATCCATAGTGATAAGAAAAGTGACTTTGGTGTGTACTGAGGTATAAGGAACAAAACTAGTGTAGAATAACCCCTTCTCCCTGAAGTGATGAACAGTTTTCTAAAAGAGGACCTTGGGGTTCTTGTACTTCAGGACAGAAGGAAGCTGCTGCTGGACAGATTAACCTATGGTATGTGAACCTAGAAAACACGGTGTTTGTTTTGTCATGTCTTACGCTAATAGCTCAGATAGAAGCATTGTTAGCACAGACTTCCTCCCTTCTCTTCCCTTGCCATCTTCTTTCCTGGCTCATTATGGTGCATTTCGGTGCCCTTTCTCTGTCTTCTGTTTACATAGTGGAGCAAAGTAGCCTCCTGTCACTCTACGAGACTCCGTTTTTTTAATGTGCTTGGGTTTTATTTTCTACTTGTATTGAAAGATCATTTGTTTCATCGGCCTTTATCTGTTTTGGAAAGACAGTTGGCTTATATATGAAAATTAATATACTTTCAATATTGAAGGGAGGAAGAAGACTGTCACCCTGTGTTTAATAGTCATGAGGTATCATTGTTTGGTATTCCTCACCCTGTGTTCACACTGAATGCAATTTGATAGTCTCAGTTTTCATAACTCCAGTGGAGTTGTTACATTACTTGAAGATCTGTTGTCATGGTAATAACGGTATGTGGATGTTCACTGTCCACGTCACTTTACATTTTTGGCATTTTGAAGTGACCAGCTTTAATAAATAACAAAATTAATGCAGGGTGTGGGCAAGGACAGCATGTAGATAACTGCATTGTGGTCACAATGGCCAAATTGATACTACAAAAATAGGAGGAAAAAGGCTTTTAAGAGCCTGCACATCCTTTCAGAACTACTTCAGGGTTACCATAGCTTAGACAAGGGTTAAGAGCCTGCCAATGAGGAGTTCAGTGCAGAGCTCCCTGCAGTGATGATGACTTTGGGTTGTAAGATGCTCATTTAGATCCAGGGATTTGTGTCCTCCTACCCTTGTCGTGAGCAGATGTTTATGCAGTTTTCCTTTAGGGCAGTTTTCCTCTGTTTTATGGAGGTGCTAAAACTAAGGTATTTGACAAAATTGAAGGAACCAGTTCCACACTATTCTTACTGTGTTAGCCACCTAGTATCATCTCCTCAAGAGCCTTATGGCTTGCTGCTTTTCTTCATCCTCCCCACAACCCACAGAAGAGACCTATGTGAGGTACCCCAAGCATCACACATCTCTGAAGGGACTGAAAAGTGAGAAATTCAGAAGAAAAAAGCTGGTTTGTGACACCAGTTTCTTTTGCCCAATACCCAAACTTGTTGAGGGAGACCAGTGGTTTATGGGCCTGAACCTCTCCCCACAAGAGGGCATGTCTTCTGTAGAAAGAACAAAACCAGAAAGGAGATGCCAAGTGAAAGCTCCCAGCCTCTGTTGCTCCAACCCTGCACATTTCATTATCTTAATTAAGCAATAACAATACAGCCTATTTAGAATTATGGTACTTTCTCCAGCTTTTCTTTCCCAAGATTTGTCCTTGACTTTGGCTTTTTTTTCTACAGGGAAGAAATCTGAGAGATAAATTGCGTAGCTGGTTTAGAATTTAAATATACGTGTGAGAAAATGACTACTAGAAAGTAATAAAAATGAAAAGATTTTTCTTAAATAGATTGCTCTGTTGGTTTTTTCTTCCTAAATATTTTGGGGAACTTTAAAATCTTTACACATCAAAATGTTGTGGTTGTGTGGGGCAGGTTTTTAAAGCATGTCATATTTTTGCTGCCTCATTTTGTACCTAAAAGGGTACAAGATAGTTTTGATTTCAAATTAAAAGGCAGAATTAAATATAATTAGAAAGCCCTGGTTCTGTTGCTGAGCAGCCTGTGACCCATCCCAGCCAGAATCACAAAACCACTGATGTCTACACAAGCACAAGTTTCACAAGGGAACCAGTCTGAGTGAGTCAAGCATATCTCCTGTGCTAACACTGGAAAGGTGTTTGACGCGTGTTTTCCCAGCTGGAAGACAACAGCAATCCTATCTGTGATACCATACTGAGAGCCAGGTGTTGGGCAAACAAATGGAATGACATGTTTATGGGTGTGTGGTACATCACACTGAAGCTGTCATTGCCAAGGCCTGTTTCCATTGGTGCTACCCACAAAAAAATCTGTTGACTGTCTCAAAGCATAATTAAAGGGGAGAGGAAAATAGAGAAGTTGCCCTCACAGACCATTCTAGTTAAATACAGAAGGTGTCTATATGAACCTTTCATGATTTGATTATTCCTAGAGTATTTGTATTACATCTGAACATTACCTGCTTTTGCCAGGGCTGCTGAATTACAGTCCTTTGAAGAGAAGTTTGTAACAAAGGTCTGTTCAAAAAGTACTTGTTTGGTTTTATTTATGGAGCAATCTTAGATGATGATTACATTTTTCATTTAAAAACACAAGCCTTCTTACACCTCTGATAGGAAAAGAGCATTGCCCAGGAATCATAGAATAGTTAGGGCTGGAAAGGACCTTAAGATCATCTAGTTCACCCCCCCCCCCTGCCATTGGCAGGGATCTCCACATCTTTTCCATTTCTTCTTTGCCTGTGTTTTCAGGAAAATGATATTCAGCCTATGGAAACATGGATCTAATCTTAGCCATATTTCTGAAGTGTAAACTCTTTATTTCCTCTGGAAGATAACTTATGTCTGTATGTCTAGTTGGAAGTCTTCAGAGGTGTATCTAATAATCACTCCTGGCTGCATATAGATCAGTTAAATTCTTCAGTGCTCAATTCTTTTAACCAGACTTTGACAGTTTGTCCAAAGGGCCTGACTGTGCTTGCTTGTCAGATCAGTGAGGTGTTACACCGAATTCACGAGAACAGCAGTGGGAGACAGTGAGAGCCTGTTGCTGACTGTTGAAGTTCCTGCTTCCTTAAGCCCAGAAGGCTCATTTGCAACTGGGAAGTTCTTTCAAAATACCCACTGAAAAGTCAGGAATGGCTGATACAAAATAACTTGTGGATTTGATTGGCAATCACTGCTTTCTTTCAGAGGAACCCCTCTCCAGTGGCTTGGGGTTGGGTTTTTTTGAGCTAGATTCACAAATTTTGTCAATTACGTTGCTTCTCCTATTCTAGCTGTTGCTGTTTCATCCTAATTCTCATGCTTCAGGCATCCGCCTAAAATGCAAGGCACTCTAGTTCCAGGCCATCTTCTGCTGGGAAGTCTTCAACTGTTTTCTGTTCTCCCAAGAATGAGCTGCAAGTACTTATGCTAAGAAGATACTCTGTTCATGTCCATTGGCAACATTGGCATTTATTGTAAGGAAATACTCCAATACTTTCTGGAGCAGAGGCCCAAGTGCCAACCTGCCCAGCAGCCATGAGAGTCATTTTTCTTTGTGGTTGAGAATTAAAGTATTATTCAAATACTAAAAAAACCCCAAAACAAAACAAACACCAAAACACAAAAACTTCAGGAGTGAGAGAAGAAACTTCAGAACACCCCTTAGGCCTGCTAGTCAGCACAGACTAGTGAGAAGTAGATCTGGCAGAAACCACCCTGCTTCATATCCCTGCTGCAGAGCAAAGATGAGCTAGGATCACAGGTCTCCTATTTTCCCACTGAAATGCCATGATTTCAAATTCCACTGATGAAAGAACGGACTAAAACCTGCTCTGCCATGCTCACAGCAATGATGAGCAAGTTCTAGGCTGGAATAGTCATAGCACTTCTGTGAATCCAGTCCTGCTCTGATCATAAGGCTCAGACTATTTACACATTCTTCATTGTTTTGTTCAATTCAAAGTATTTTTTGTACTTGGAAGGTTTCACTTGGCTGATGATGAATTATCAGAGAATCACAGAATGGTTTGGGTTGGAAGAGACCTTAAAGATCATCTAGTTACAACCCCATGCCATCGGGCAGTCACCTTTCAGTAGACTAGGTTGCTCAAAGCCCAAAAATCATCAAAATTAGCTCAGGGAGTAAGTAAAGGAAGGTACTGATATAATCTAAATGCTGTTGCACTGTATGTTTTTAAGTCAAAAGTCAGACAAAGTGGTGCTCCTGTGTTATTTGCTTCATACGCAGAACACTCTCAGAAACTCAAAGCCAGGAGTTGTTATTTTCTTTCAACCAAACAATTTGCAGGAGGATTCATGCAGCATGAAGTACTTTCTTTTTGGAAAGAACAATAAAGGCACAGAATAATTTGTGTCTATTGCTGGTATGGCGTTTGTACTGTGGCTATTTAATGATTCACTTCATGTAAGTAGAATTCTTTTCAAATGTTGCCTAAATACAACAGTATTTGACATGGTGCATGGGAAACGTCTGTTCTTCCAGCCGGCAGTTGTGTGTGCATGTGGCGTAATTCCCTGGAGTTTCACTTCACATCAGATGGAGAATTTGAGGTGTGTCCTTAAATTGCAAAGATACTGTGGTTTGATCCACCCATTAAGTGAAAATGG
Source organism: Psilopsiagon aurifrons (assembly GCA_025447955.1). NCBI lineage: Eukaryota > Metazoa > Chordata > Aves > Psittaciformes > Psittacidae > Psilopsiagon > Psilopsiagon aurifrons. The sequence goes on along the minus strand of JAOEHY010023246.1, from coordinate 25,910 downwards.
GAAGACTCCCACCAGCCTCAAACAAAACCTTTGTTGTAATTATCTAACACTGACTAGTTAACAGGTTTGAAAGTGGCTACAGCTCTGACAGCTCAAAGGAAGACCTTAAAAGATGTTATGGAACCAGATCACAAAATGTTTTGGCCTCATTAGTAGAGATACTGAACTAGGCTTAACTCTTGCAAAGGGACTATTTTTGATCTTTCTGCATTCCTATTGTTGTTTCCACAGTGTTTTGGGACAGCCTGAGATAAGGGTAATATTTTTTTCCACTAGGACTATGATCTATTTATAGTTTACAAGGCCAGATGAGACTATTATGACCATCTCGCTTGACCTTTCGGGTAACAGAAGCTGTAGGACTTCCCTTACTCATTTGTGTTTGAAGTAGAACTCCTCTTGCGGGGACAACGAGACCACAACTGCAGGGAAATCCCACTGCAGCTCTGGGAAAATTATTCCAATGACTATTACCTGGTGTAAAAATGTTTTCAGTGTATGTCATCAGAGTTTCGTTAGCTTCAGCTTCTAGTTGCTAGACCTTATATTTAAGAAGTCCTCTATTATGGGTGAGTTGCCTTCATGCCTGGTGTCCTGAAATGCAATTGTTTCTTAAACAGATAAATCATTTGGAATTCTGCCCACCATGCTGTTCTATTTTCTGCTCTTCACAGAGTTTTCCACAGTTGTCTCATAACCTTAAATTCTGAACACCAGCGCTGGACCAAAAAAAGCTATTGTAAAAGTACTGGTTGCAGGGTTAGTTTGTGTCCCCTGGCTTTTTACTCACAGTTTTCACATACAGACTCCATGCCAAGCTATCAAACACGTGCTTGAACCTATGTTTGTGCTCAGTCCACTCCCCATCCACACAGCTGAGGCACAAATACCACTTAGATCATAGAACTGGTTAGGTTGGAAAAGACTCTTAAGATCCGGTCAAACCCAGCACTCCCATGCCCTAAACCATGTCCCTGAATGCAACAGCTACATGTCTTTTAAGTACCCCCAGGGACAGTGATACCACCGCTTCCCTGGGCAGCCTGTTCCAGTGACAGCCCTTTTGGTGAAGAAGTTTTTCCAATCTGAACCTTCCCTGGTGCAATTTGAGACCATCTTCTCTTGTCCTATTTCTGCTGAACTCTCACTGCTATGGGCATCTTAACAAAAAGTGGGTGTCTGAAGCTAGTCTTGTCTTAAGCATGGTATAAATACTGCAAGCCTGAGCCACAGCGGGGTTATTAGCCAACAGTGTTGATGGAGAGGCTCAGGGCTGCTCCTGATTAAGCTGCCCTGCAGCTTCCCCAGCAGCTTACAGATGCTTTCCTGCAGATTTTCTTCCTCAGGCGTTCTTCTTTGTGCTATAGTTGTGTGACTATTTCTCATAGTTACAAATTAATTTTACTTAATCATCTTCTTATTTTGACAAGATATCAAGGGTAGCTAATCTCTCCCCAATTTTTCTACAAGTTTTGTGTTTCCTCATGGCAACTTGGTCATACTTCTTGTGCTTGGTCATAGTACTTTCAGGTGGGATAGTGGCAAGATTTATAAAAGTAAGGTGACGTCTTTCTCAGATCAAAATCTGTGGGTAGCAGCACGAACTTACTGATGTGACAGTGGGAGCTCAAACTACCTAACAGCTCAGTATGATCTCCAGATCTTTGTAAAGTAATGAGTACCCAGGAGGGAGCTGCACATCCTGTAAAGCATGTCCTGCAGTCTTTGTTCCTAGGTATGTAATTTTATGGGAGCTATATTAAAATATGTATTGCTTGCTAAAGGCCAGCTTACTCAGAGAGTGCTCTGTGATCTGTCTTCAGGACTCACCATTCTCCCAATTTGTGTTATCTGAAATCTTGAGCAGTGAGGATGTTACATCTTCTTTTAGGTCTCTGATAAAAGTTTTAAATTGCTAACGCCTAATCCCTGCTTAAATCTTTAGGTAAATGCATTCTGCATGAAGAAGATGCATTAAAAGAACATTTTGAGACCAGTTAGTCAACATTTAATCATTTTAATGCATACTGGGCTAAATTTGCAGAAGTGTTCCTGGTGGAAATGTCAGGGGTTACCAAACCAAATGTTCAGTAGAAATGTAAAGTATTATTACATTAGCATTGCTACCTTTACTTACCAAACTTGTGACTTTATCTAAAACACATTTCCCACCAACCTTCCACTCACCAGGAGACCAACCCTTGTCAAGTGGTGATGGTACTCTCCCTTTTTATTACCAGCTTGTCCATCCCTGTGTCTGGAATCGGGGTAAGCCTGGCAGGTCTCATCAGCCCAGGCTGCTCTCACTTTACAAACCAGTAACCCTTCCCACAGACAAGCATTCATCCACTGGTCAGAAACCTCCACAGCATCTCCAGGCTGACTGACTGGAAAAATAGTATTACAAATTGATGGATGTGAGTTTATCCAGAGCTGCTGATTCTAAGTTGTTTAAATGGAGCTGCTCTTGTTTTCCATCCTCAGGCTTGCACTGGAACAGAAAGTATTCTGTTACTCACCCCTAATATGGCTCTATCATCTGCTTTGCACCCCAAAGCAGAACAGAAATATTATTGAACGTCTGTGTTTCTTTTGCATTCCAATTGACAAGTCAAATCTGTCACACAGCAGTAGATTGGCAGAATAGCTGCCACTCTTGTTTCAAATATATATTAAAATCAGAAAAACCTTTATTACTCAACATCGGTGGCTGCTGATTTTATGTTCTTCACCAGTTTTATTTCTACCAATTCCTGACAATTTTAGCTTTTTTCCACTTATGTTTATTAATTTAAATGTCTTCTGTAGCTAAATTATCAGTATTCTTGTCAGATCTCCAGTCAATACTGTAGGTTTTTCAGCCAGTGCAACCTTTTTTTCTTTTTTGATAGCATAAGAAATTCTCTTGAACAATGCAGAGATATCATTTATAAAAGGACACATTTTGGTTTCTCCCTGTTTCCAGCTTTCAGAAGCTTCCCCCTAAAGCACCAAATATTTATATGACTATTTTGACCTTCACCTTTTTCATTGCAGATGGCTACCTTGCATCCCAGCCAGCACTACTTTGGGGGTTTCACAATTAATTCTTCTCTGCAGTACTGATGAGGGCAAATAGAGATTTCTCCTGCTTGCACAGTTCTCTTTCTGAGGCAGGATATTATTACTGCTCCCATTAGGAGGCTTGTGGTCATTTTAATATCAGTAAGAGGAGACTTTTAACGTATTTTGCACAGATATTAATCACACACAATGTCACATCTCTCCCCACTGCGCAGAGCAGAGAGGGAATTCGGTAGCCAGCCATTCTGCTCTCACACCTGGTGGTCCGCAGACAATATGCGCTAATACACAATCTTGGGTTTATGCCAATGGGAAAAAAAAGACATTTTCTTCTCAATCCAACTGTGCTAGCAGGGAGGAGAGAGCCACAAACCAGCACATCACCTTATGCCCACTGAAAACCACCAACACAGCCAATCTGGTGGTGCTCATCAGATAAATACCCTTAATTTGCTTCGGGTAAAATCAGGCAGATCAGTTTCAGTTCATGGATGGAGTCAGGAATCTGTCAGGAAGACCTTTGGGGGGGACTTAAAGCAGCCTTCCAGCGCCTAAAGGGGACCGACAAGAAATCTGGAGAGGGTTTTTTTACAAGGGCATGTAGGGATAGGACAAGGAGAAATGCCTTTGGATTGAAAGAGGGCGGATTTAGACTAGATATTAGGAAGTTCTTTATTGAGAGAGTGGAGAGGCACTGGAACAGGTTGCCCAGAGAAGCTATGGCTGCCCCATCCTTGGCGGTGTTCAAGGCCGAGTTGGACAGGGCTTGGAGCAACCTGAACTAGTGGAAGGTGTCCCTGCCCGTGGCAGAGAGGTTGGAACTGGATGAGCTTTAAGGTCCCCTCCAACTCAAACCATTCTGTGATTCTGTGATTTAACTTGGCTGCTCTGATCCAGTTAAACAGGACACAGCTGCCCACACCATCAAACACTGCCCATTACTACATGTACAAGTGCTTTCTGTGCAGCTGCCAACAGCTGGAAAACAGGTATTTCCATTTTTAGGGGCCAGGATGCTTTTCCCTGCCTGGCCTTACTGTCATGGCTGCCGTTACCATTTCAGCCATGCAGCAGCCACCTCAGTGCAGTGGTTAACAGGGTCTGTGCTCAGGTGGGATCTATCTGCATGTTCCTGCTTGTTCATCACACTAGTGGCTGGTGCTACAGATCAGCAATTAAAGGTCACCCTTTGTATCCTTTGGTGTCCAAATTCATTTTGCTCTCAGTGTTGTGGTTGTGGGCTAAATGAGTATTTGTCTGGTCCCTCTTTCTCCTGTCCCTTCTGTTATTAGTTTTTCACTCTCCAGGGAGACCAACTTCAATGGCCAGGAACCCAGCATTTCATCCGCCCCTAGCCAGATGCCTCACAGACCAGCTCCTCTGAGGTATTTTAATGAAAAATATGCTCCTGATGAAATTTGGATGGCATGTTAACGAAGACAGATCCTAGTACTTAGCATCACAGCAGGTGTGTTATGTGCAAACATAATCCAGTGTGCTTCAAAGGGTTTAATAACGTAGCCTGTGTATTTATCCTGTGCTCATCCTCCTGTTATCTGGGGTCTTTTCAATTCCTGTCATGTAATCATAGGGGTAACTTGTGTTTTTTAATCAGTATTTTTTTAACTCTGTCCCCTGTTGGAACTGTTGACACAAAGGCGAGATGGGTCTAAAAGGCAGCACAGGGGCATGTGCAGTGACCTGAGCTGCAGCCTCCGTTTTGTTTCTGGCTTTACAATTTCAGCATAATCTCAGCAAATCAGTTTACACTGGTGAAAAAATTTAGAGAAAAGCTTTTTCATCAGGAGCAGGGAAAAAATGACCAAAGATCCCTCACAACTCATAAAATACTCCTAGGCCATTGGATCAAAGGCAGTATAGTAAGTGCAAAATGCTGCAATAAGAGTAAAACATCTTGCCACATGACCCAGGCTCTCCTCTGCTGTGTGGATTTCTTTTCTTTCGCCACTGCACTGCTAGAGGAATGACTCTTTTTTTTTCCTTAGTGATTAAATCTTTAAGAAGCTGTGTCCATAGAGGGAAAAAAGCCTGGCAGTGCACTTGTCAAAATAAGATTTTTCAGACGTCAAATGTAGGCAGCAAGTGAGACTGGACTTTCAGCCCTGGGACTTCAGCAGACGTTTCAGAGCAGGGGGCCATTTGCCATACACTTCCTCTGCTCTGAATTTCACCATTATCTGTAATCTCCTTACAGTATTATTTTATCACGACACATGACTTATTACCTGTTTCACCCAAAACAAACCCAGTACCATGGCACATCCACTGTGTCAGCTCCACTTCACATGATCCTTGTGAAACAAGCTCCTGGCACGACTTTGCACCTGTATGTCTGTGCACATCCATGGTGGCACTGCCTGCAGCTCAATCCTTGCTGCAAGACGAGTCACACAGACCAGGACCAGGCATGAGAAGCTCCTTGGCATTCAAGGGAAGGGCTGAGCGATATCTCTGGGAGATCATACAGCTGCAAGTGTATGGTGACCTTCACTTACTAGACTGGAAACACATACATGTGTGTATCCCTTCACCTCCAAAAAGTCAAGCAAATAACTGTGCATGCCTCCATTAAAACAAAACAGACTTCCAGTACCCAAAGGGGGCCTACAAGAAATCTGGAGAGGGGCTTTCTACAAGGTGGCAACTGGACAAGGGGGAATGGCTTTAAACTGGAAGAAGAGAGATTTAGATTAGATATAAGGAAGAAATTCTTCCCTGTGAGGGTGCTGAGACACTGGAACAGGTTCCCCAGAGAAGCTGTGGCTGCATCATCCCTGAAAGTGTTGCAGGCCAGGTAGGGCAGGGCTTGGAGAAACATGGTCTAGTGGAAGGTGTCCCTGCCCATGGCAGGGGGGTTGATCTTTAAGGTCTCTTCCCATCCAAGCCATTCTGTAATTCTATGATAATAGGAATCTGGTGGTTCAAATGAAAATGTTTTAAACCAGCATGGGATATCTTTATGACACATCAATACTCCACTTTTTCCTGTCCAGAATAGAGTCCAAGTTCCTCAGCAAGTGTTTCTCTTTCTTTCCAGAAGGTGTTTGATGGTGCTCCAGATGGCAGCGTGCCTGTGAGGCACTAGCCACAGCAGACCCAGGCTAGCATATGGAAAAGGGTTTTAGCACAGGTTGATCAGAGCGGAGTGACAGCGGGAAGGCTAGGGACAACAGAGGGCTAGGGCAGGCTACAACCTGAATTGACTGCTCAGGCTCAGCATTCATGTGAGGCACGAATAGTTATATGGAAGTTGTATTTTCTTGGTCATCTGTATGATACAAGTTAACCAGGAGCAACGTTTTGGTTTGGTTTTAATTTGAACACTAAAAGTCAACAATTACTTCCTCTTGGGCCTCCACCTCATGCCCACGCTTGCTCTAGATGGATTAGGGAAAGCAGAAAGATGCATTACACATAATACTGGCTGACTTCAATGACCCTTGAAATCCTTCTGTAGCTTTGTGGGCGTGTGAGTATCCACCGGTCTGTATTTAAATCACAGACTCCATGTCAGGGAAATAAAATTTAACCACAGTTTGAGACAAATGGATGAGTCTGTTGCATAAAAACAGATGGAAAGGGTTTGGGTTTTTTTCCAAGAAGTCTTTCTACAAGAAGATAGTTTTATCCTGTCACAACAGTCCCTGAATGTTATACACACACACTGGACATGACAAATACCCATGCATACGTGACCTCTGGGGCTGGAGATGGGCACCTTAAGGAGCTGGTGCTGCTCTTTGCTGTTGATGATTGCTTGATGCCCCACCTTCACTGCTGCAAGTTGGCTCGGGAAAGTGGCTTCCTGTTTGCCTGCTGCTCTCTTCAGGAGACAACAACCAACACCAACACCTGGCTCAACACCAATGTGCAAGCTCATGCATGGATGGATGCTTTTACCAGCACTCAGCAGGATTTTGTGGTGAGAACTCTCTACTGACCATGAAGGAAGCTTGTGGAGAAGTGTAAAAGGTGGAGATCACCACGCACCTCTGGAGAAACAGCAGCTTGGGCATGTTTGAAGGCCTGGCCTACCTCCCCAGTGTCGCCTCAGTTCACACCATGCATCTCCAGCTTCTTCATAGAGTTGTATTATCATAGAATCAAAGCATGGTTTGGATTGGAAGGGACCTTAAAGCTCCTTCAGTACCAAGTCCCAGCAATAGGCAGGGACACCTTCCACTTGACCATGTTGCTCAAAGCCCTGTACAACCTGGCCTTGAACACTACCAAGGATGGGGCATTCACAGGTTCTCTGGGCAGCCTGTGCCAGTGTTTCACCAACCTCAGTGTAAAGAACTTCTTCCCAATAGCTAATCTAAATCTCTCCTCTTCCAGTTTAAAGCCATTCCCCCTTGTTCCATCACTCCACACCCCTGCAGGAAGTTCCCTCGCCTGATTTCATGTTGGCCCCTTTAGCACTGGAAGCTGCTTTAAGGTATCCCAGAGCCTTCCCTTCTCCGGGCTGAACAAGCCCTGCCCTCTCATCCTGGCTTCACAGGAGAGGTTCTCCAGCCCCTGCTCATCTTTGCGACCTTTCTCTTGGCTCATTCGAGCAGTTGCGCGTCCCTCTTGTGCTGCGGGAATTCATGAGTTCCCACCCCGGGGCCACACAAACCGCACCGCGCCGCTTAAAGCACTGCTTGAGCCCGGGGTACGGCGGAGCCTCCACCGGGCCTGGCCGGGAGCCCGCGGTTCTGCGGGTGACCCCTGCGCCTCCCTCCCTCCCTCAACGGGCTGCGCTTCCCCCCGGAGGCCCCTGTCCCACCGGGGCCACCACACCCCGGCGGCGGCCGGGCGAGGGCGGCTGCGGACATGGCCGCTGTCCGCTTCACCTCAGCTCCTCCGCCCTCATCCCCCCGGCTTCCAGCAGCGCATGCGCCGTTCGGAGGCGCTGAGGCTGCCCGGAGCCCGCCTGGGCCGGCGGGGCCGCGCCCTGGCCGGCCGCTGGCGGGGAGGAGGGGTTTGGGGTGTGCCGGCCCCGGGCTGGGTGATGGCGGGTCGTGTGCCCCAGCCCATGGCGTTAAAGAAACGTGTAGCCTCAGCCAAATGGGTGCGTCACAAGACAAGTCTTGCCGTTATCGGGACTTCGATAGGTTCAAGTGGGAAATGGAGACCTGCCACAGTCTGGGATAAAACACTTTTTGTATTGTGTCTCTCTAGAAATACGAGATCCAGAGGTTTCGCATATCACTCCTGACATGAATCATCCAAGAACATGGAAGAAGAAACAGCTTCACTGCAAATGTGTGGAAGCTGGCGGTGTGAGCTGCCGGTGCTTCACATGATGTGGAAGTTAAGTCTGATGAAGATGGGTAGTGTGTACTAGTGGGGTTTAGGGGGAGACAGTGGATAGAGGCCCCATTGGGCCCTCCATTAAACCCCTGCCACGAACAGGGAGGATTAATGTATACAAGAGGTGTCTTTGTGTGGCAGATAGTAACAGTTGCTTATTTGCACAAAATCCAGTGCACAAAATCTGAAAGTAGAAGCAAAAAGGTAGTGAAGACAAGATAATATTAAAAGCAGGGCAGATCCATATGCTTTCAAAAGCCATTTACAGGTTGGTGTCCTTATGTGAAATCTTAGACATAAAGTGGAAGAAGGCTTACATTTTTACTTGTTAAGTGCCTAGCACAGTCACAGTACACGGCAGCATCCTTTAGAGGAAACGATGGGATTTCTTACGTATTTACATCTCCTGGAGTTTACTCAGTGCAAGACTTGGCCTGACACACAGGCTTTTGATGATTACAGTTCCCAGTCCTCTCTCCCTTCATGTAATAAGAATATATTTAGCAAGTGAGCTGCAAGCACTTCCTGACAGATGATTCCCATCATATGTGTCCTATGACCTGCTTTAAGGTATTTGCTTTGAGTCCTGCTGTAGGAAGAGCATGTAGAGTGACTGGAGAGTAAGCTGTTAGGTAGCAACTTAGAATCATACAATCATGCAGTGGTTTGGCTTTGAAGAGGCCTGAAACATGACCTCGTTCCAAAGTCCCATATTTGCCAAGTATTTGGCCCAATCCGTGCCTTCATCAGGGAGCACATACAAAAATGAGCTCTTCAGGGTTCATGGAATATACACATCAAAATGGGGGACTGAGCTTGATCAGAGGCTCTAAGTTGAGAGTCCCATTACCTAAAAATAGAATGACACGTTTTCAGCTGAAGGTTGTGAATTCTGTAGTTGCAAGACATTGCTGTCTATCATCCTTTTTCTCCCTTTCCCCCCCCCCCCCAAACATAGTAGCATGCCAGCCCATCTCTGCTATTACAGCTAGCTGCCAGTGTGGCTAGCCCCTATCCTGTATTGGAGAACTAGCCTGACCTTAAAAAAATGCCCTTTTTTTCTTTTTTTCCCCTAACAAACAGGGTAGCTTTTAAATCAGGTTGGACCTCTAGTCCAGGTCAAAAAGTGTGTCTCTGAAGTATTTCTAGTTTGGGTCTGTTAGGCAGGAAGCAAGAAAAGTATCATGTAGAAAGCATCTTGTAGAAAGAGGGAACCTTCATTTCCCTAGTGTACCTCCAAGTTTTAGTGGTTTTATAGCACAACTTCATATGTCCTTCAAACTCAGCCTGAATTCTCATATCTGAGAAAAGGTGCAGTCTTAAGAGAAAATTGTGAGAAAGTTGTAGTTTCCTGTGGTTTCCACCTTAAACCAGGTTTCGGTTTTACGGTTATCCTCACAGTAGAAATTAAGTTACGAGTGTATTGTGTGATTTAATTTGCCTATTTCCAAAAGTAAGTTACTGGAAACAGTAGATCTTGTTAAGAATATAGGAGTGTTTAAAAGTTTGCCTTTCTGTTGCCCCCTGAAATACAGAAGCAAGACAGATCACCATGTTCAAAACCCCCCATATTGATAGCTGGGGCGAGATTCATTTGAAAAAAATAAATTTTAGTCATAACAAGATAGATGATATTTCAATAACTTATGGTAAGAAAAGTAGGAGAGAATATATATATGATTATATTTTTTTTATATGTTTGAATATATGTGTTAATATGATATTAGAATATACTTACACACATACAAGGATACAGTAAATATTTCCAGTATATTAGAATATATCATATATTAATTACATTTAAAAAAAATGTAAAATTAAAAAGATAAAAACTTCTGTATCCTTTGAAAGGTCTTCTCTTTAAAGGTCAAATTGTCATAAATGCCTTACAATTTCATCCCTTGGTACACATGTTTCTTGTTACAAGTTAAATATACAGTGTGATTTAAAAACACTGTGAGGGTTCTCCTGTAATTGGTCTGTATACTGTAAAAACAGAAATAAGTGTGTTTCTCCATAATCTAGATTGTGCTGGCATTGAAGGATGCTTTTAATTTAATTTCCAACTGCACTTCACAAAGCCAATTGAAAATTTGATAGATTGTTGTAATAGAAAAAGGAAATAAATCCTTTGTGATAGGGCCTGTGAGCCAGTTGTTCACGCATGCAGGGAGCAACAGAAAGGAAGAAATATTTAAACATTCCCTTCCTGGGACGGCAGGAAAAAAGCAGATCGAAAGAGATTAAGAGATAAAGATAATGTGAGAGAAAATACTTCTGGGAGGCAAACCTGGGGTTTGGGAGTTCAATTCCAACTTCCCCTGTGGTGCCTTTAGTGTTGGGCCTTGGGTTTTTTTTCCTTGGGTTTTTGATTGTTGTTTGATTGGGGGGGTGGGATGGTGATTTTTTTAGTTTTGTTATTGGGGTGTTTGTTTTGGTTTTATTGGTCCGCTTGTTTTACTAATTCTTTTATTTCCTGCTTGCCTCCCTGGCTGGTTTGTCTGTTCCCTTTTCTTCTTTTTCAGTTTCTTCAAATTGCATTCTTCCTGATCCATGTCAAATTCATGTTTCTTGCAACTTTAGGGAAGTTGGTGGAATTGTCCATAAACTGTGTGTGATTGATTCTGTTGAATGTGCTATTTTTCAGCTGCCTTTTTTATAAGGCATATAAGCTGAATGATGGGCATATAAGCTGAATGATGGTGGTGTTTACTTTAAAGAGGTATATGGTGTCTTTTAATTAAACAGAACTTCAAGCAAGAACAGAGGTCTATATGTGCAGATACAATTATAGGATCAGGGCCTGGGTGCACAATAATTAGCCTACTCAGCATACCGATATGATTAGACCGACACAATCAATCAGTGTGCCCTATTCTAAGTAACTGTGTTTATCTGTTTTCAGCAGCACAGCATTTTATTAGGAATGAGTTTTCTTTGAGGATATTCTCGGTGTAACTAACAACTACCAGATTTTTCTCATTCGTATCTTACTAATATTCCTATTTTCCATGTTACTAATACTTTCATAACCTAAAAACAAAGAAACAAAAAAACAAACCAAAAACAAACCTCAGAAACCCCAAACTGGCCTGTTTTTCAGTTTTGTAATTTTGTTCTACCGAATTTATCGCACGAAGCCATTTATGGAATTTTGCTGATCTGTTTATCACAAAATAAAACTTTTTATAGATTCTCAACACTGAAAATGCTTTATCTTTTTTTATTCAATCAGTTTTTAATGCTTGCCATAAAATCAGTATGTAACCTTCAAGTCACATATTTCCAATTTGCTGCAACAAGGAATGCAACATTCTGTGTATGATGTTTCTGTAGTGAAAGAAGATGCAGAACCCTCATTTTACAGACTTCTCTATTTCTTCACTGGATCTGATGTGGCATGACTACTACCATTCTGTCCTTTAGTTTACACATCCATAAGACAGAAATCATACTTTCTATGAAACTCAGGGAAATTAATTTGTCTGAGAAACAAAATGTTCAGTCTTTTCAGTGAGCTATTCAGTGCCACCTTTGCTTTTTTCTCATCAGGTTAACAAGTAAACAAAATACGGTTTTCTTTATTCCAGCATCTACTGTTTAAGTCATTCTAAACAATACATGTAATAACTTCAAATTATCAGCTTTCATGGCTATCTTCCAAGTAGTATGCTTATCATAGTAAATCAGTAGTTCAGACATTTTTGTTACATTTGCTTTTTGTTTTTGCCACCCAGTTATATCAAGTAATTGCTATATGAGTGCTAACTCATTGGAACAAACTCATTAGCATATGGGTTTAAGATTTTTTTTTTTACATTAATTAGTAGTTGCCATCTAAAATATCTTCTAAATTGCTTTTTATTTAATGGTGAAATGTCCTCTTCTCCATTTTATTTAGCCCCTAGTTACTCAGAAATTTGATATGTTATTGTCTTCCATGTAATTCTCCAATTAGAACTTCCCAGTTCTTTGTAACATGTTATGTGTACACAGTCATATGTGCTATGCTTCTGGTAATACAACACACTATAACTTCTAGTGTGATTTTTTTTTTAAGTTTCCAGGAAAAAAAAATAGACCTTTCTTATGAGGTAATCACTGACTAGGATGTTCGGTTTTGCTCTGACTTGATAACACAAGGCTTTCACTAGCAACTGTAGCTCAAGACATAACAGTCCTGATTAAACCTGACAATCCACTGCAGCTGTTCTGGCCCAACTACTTGTAAGGTCATTCTGAAAACTGGATTAGGAAAAGTAAACTTCTCTTCTTCCACCTTTTTGTTGGGGATCAATCCAGTTGTCCAAAGTGAGGGTAGTGAATTGCAGTAGTGGGGCAGAGCATACATCTGGAGAGAGCAGCCATGGACTTCCATCATCCAATCCTTCTCTGACTTCCCGTGCAAAGACAAGGCGTTTTCTCTGAGCAAACCAATTCCTTTGAGTGAATCACTCAAAGTGACAAGTAGATACCATGATTTACTGTTCCCTGTCTTTCACAAAGGGGCCTGATGCATTGCAGAAATGGTGCTGAATCTGAGCAGAATTCTACCGACAGTGGAGAAAAGAGAGAAGTTGTTTTGCTAGGCTACTGAAAGCTGTGCATTCCAGAATGCTAAATTTAATTCAGACTGAAATCACTGTGTGGCCACAGTTCAAGAGCAGTTGTATATTTTTTGTTTTCCTGAGAGGTAAACTTGACAAATTTCCATTCAGCTGAGAGAATGTGTCAAAATACATGATAATAGGTTACTACTAACAAGTTTAGTTATAACTGCTTCACTCTAAAGTAGAAATATCCTCACATACGGAAAATGTTCTTATAGTTAGGACTTGGCTACCATTCAAGGTTATGGTTTGTCTCCTGATTTTGATGCAGAATCATTCTAAGACCACAGTACACCTAAGCAGCATTTGTTGACAAGTGGCAGCAAATTAATATTTGTCTGTCTCAGGGAATTGATAAGAGAATGAACTAATGATCAGTGATGGAAATGGCATACGCAACCTGTTAATTGTAGCCTTAAGTGGAGTGCATTGCACTAATTTAGTCAAGGGCTGCCAAGATCTAGGAATTCTTTGCAGACGTCCAAGTCACGTAGGGTGGCAAAAACCCGTGTGAGGACAGTAAAAGGTTTTGTCAGAGTTTTGATGTAAACAGTGTTAGGGGTAGTGTGTGATACTCAGGAATGGCAGAAATTGAAATATACTTTTTTGTGCCTGTTGATACCAAAATTTATTATGTTACCAGAGCTTAAAGTTAACTTTGAAGCAAAATCTAGCAAACTTGGGATGTAAACTTACGCTCCAAAATCAGTATTTGTGCATTTAGATAGAAATGCCAGAATGTGTGCAGTTGTGAATATACCACCCCCAAGTGAGGTAAATAAATTCTGGTTTAAAAGTTAATATTGGGCATTGGGCAGTTCAGAGGAAACTAAGAATGTCAACAAAAATCCAGGTTTAAGCTCAGAGTTAGCCATTTGAATCATGGGGCAGAAGGTCAGGCATCAAAAGACAGGCACAGGATAAGAGCAGGACTTGTTTTTTCACCTCTGTAGATAATAGTTTTCATTGCTGGTAACACAGTACTGAACACTTCCTGTTGTGTCTGACTGTTCTGAGACTGTTATGTGAGAAAAACAAAACATAATTCACTAATATCTATCAGGTAAGTATGGTGGCAAAGATCTAATCCTTAGTCCTTTTTTTTTTGCCTTCTCCCAGGGTCCAATTGGTATTAATTCTTGGGGATGTGTGTACACATCACTAATACATCACTAATCTGGTGGCTGTTTTGGGGTATGTGGCATGTTCTCAACTTAATTCGTAATACATACCTGGAAATGGCCAGTGACTGTTTTCCATTGCTTCTCATCGCATGTTTATTATGCTGAAGTGAGTTGTTCACTGCCACCATTTACAGACCTATTTAAAGTTACCAGATGTAGCAGAGGGGAGAAACATTCAAGCACTTCTCTTCAGGAGGCCTTCCAGAGGCAGAAACTATTGCTGAAGCTGTAAGGACAAGTGGGACTCTTTTAGGAAGCCCAGTCTCATTTTTCCATGGGATGTTCAGGTAGCAGCAAGAGGAGTCTGCTCCCTGAAGGAAGGTAAGAGGCAAGCAGCCACAGGGCAGGTCAAGTGCTGGCCTTAGCAGCTGGTTGCAGGCCCATGGCACCAGTGGCAGAGCAGATCGGTGACTGCAGCAGGTCCGATTGACACTGGTGAGTGTCAGGGAAAGAGGAGGTAACATGCCTGGTCCAAGGTGAATCCAGGAAATCCAAACAACAGTGCAGGTACATAGCTAGGGGCAAGCATACCTATGATGTAGTTCAGGCAGGGGCTGGCATGATGCCCAGGCATGAGGTTAAATGGAGATCTCAGTCAGAGGATGTAGGTGAAGGCTCTAGGAGAGGCTTGTCAGTGCAACCAAGGCCTATTTGTCACCTAGGCTCCTGACAGGGATTTGGGTGTGGGCTTTCCCACTGGCTGTGTGTAGGTGAGAGGCAGAAAGAAGGTAGGATATCAAGACAGCCAGTAGAAAGGTGAAGAAGTGATGAACTGCTGTTTAGAAGGAAGCTAATGGTCAATGCTTCTTTTGAGCAAAATGTCTTGGAAAAGCAGACACTGCTTTTGGACGAAGAAATATTCCTACCTTTTTTTAATTTATTTATTCCCTGGTGGGATACAGAGTGGTGTGGGCACATTTTATTTTCAAATATCCTGCCCCCAAGCCCTCTGAGTAGCAGCAAACCACTCTGACACATGTAGCCCATTTTTTTGCCCCAAATGGAAGTGGTTTGACTATGTGATTTACTTTGTATTGGAACAGTACTTGGTGTCATGAGATAACTAAGGAGAATATCCTCATGTAATAATTCTGGTAGTAGTAATGAATCTCTGAATGTTAGAGATCATTTGGTTTCTTAGTTGACATGGTTGTTGACTGAAGAGAAACATGGGGCTTTTTACTGAATTGTCTATTTTAAGCATCCTCTTTTCAGGACAGAGTCTTATTTCTTGTACTAACATCTCAGCACTCTCTGTTCCACATTTCTGGTACAGCATCTGTTCTGTTCAGTAAAGTTACAAATTGTATGAAGATTTATGTTCCTTCTCTTTTGAGTACTCTTTTTCTCAAAGACATAAATCTAAGTTTTCTGAATTTTCCTTCAACTGAGACTACTGCTGTGCCTAATAATGGATAAATGATCACATGTTTTCCACAGACAAGCCTTTGTATTTCAATGTGACAGCAGCACCACATGGTTGTAATAGATTTGTTGCCTCCTCTGGATGCCTTCCTGTTGCAGCTTGACATCATAGGTGTATAATAGATTTCTTAGCACCTCCAGGTGTCTTTCTGTGACAGCTTGACATAACAGGACCCTCCAGTCGTAAACTTTGTTTATTTATTTGAGTGTCTTGGAAATGCCAAGGAAACAGCAAAACTTCTGTGATAGCTAATTAGCTGATAACTGTTATAATGGAACATTATTATCACGAAACACCTCTTTTTTTCTCCATGAAAAATTTCCTTTGCATTCTTCCAGTGTTACAGGTGGGTCCAGAAGGAGCGGGCAAATGAAGTTGCTAAGCCACTGTCCATCCTATTTGAAAACTCATGGCAGTCAGGTGAAGTTCCCAGCGACTGGAAAAAAGGGAATATAACCCCCATTTTGAAGAAGAGGAAAATGGATGAGCCGGGGAATTACAGGCCAGTCAGTCTCACCTCTGTGCCTCGCAAAATCTTGGAGCAGATTCTCCTGGAAGTCATGTTAAGGCACATGAAAAACAGCAAGGTGCTTGGTGACAGCCAGCATGGCTTCACTGAGGGGAAATCCTGCCTGACCAATCTGATGGGCTTCCATGATGGGGCTATGAAACTGATGGACAGGGGTAGAGCAGTTGACGTCATCTACCTGGACTTGTGCAAAGCGTTCAGCACTGTCCCACATGACATCCTTGTCTCTAAATTGGGGAGACATCAATTTGATAGGTGGACCACTCAGTGGATAAAGA
>JAOEHY010023245.1:0-15872 GCA_025447955.1 Psilopsiagon aurifrons | reverse complement strand
CGCCAGCGCGTTGCACTGACGCAGCAGCGGGGCAGGGCCTGCCTCCGCGGCCGCCTGAGGCGAGCCGCCGCCCCTGCCTGCGCACAGCGGGCGCGGTCGTTCCCCACCGGCTCCGCGGCTGAAGGAGCAGCCGGGCTGGGAGCGGGACGGGGCTGGGCTCGCGGCGGGGCGTGGGGGTTGGGCCTGTGAGGCGGGCAGCGGTTGGGAGCCGGCCCCACCCCCCCCCGGCCGGTGTGCGGGGAGCGCGGCGGGGACCGGTGGGGAGGCTCCTCTGGGACCACCGGTTCGATCCCCACAGGAGCCTCTTCGCCTTTGGGATTGTCGTTGTGCGGTCAGGTGAGGGCTGAGGTGGTGGGGACCTGGGATCTCCCGGTTTGGTAGGTTCCGAGGGGTGCTCGGTCCCTGAAAAAGCTTTGCTTTATCGCAGGGTGGGGGTAAAGACGAAATTTCGGCTAAAAAGAGAGGAAGAACATCCCTTCTGCTGCTCTTCTCTTGGTCTGGTGGCTTTGATGGCACATTCTGCTTGCACTGGTGTGGAAGGAGCTGCATTCAGCCTCCCAGCTTCTTGGAGTGCTGTCTTTATGAGGGGAGTGTCTCATCAGGGTGCTAAACATCCGTAAAGCCAAAAACAAGAGCAGAGAAGTTCCAGTCCTGCATTTTGCCCCTATGGGATGCGCATAACATATGGAGAGAGAAGACAGCTGATGGCAGCTTGTGAGAAGAAAATATGGAAGTGGTGCCTGATGTGGTTTGAAAGGTTTTGGTGCAGGAATTGGCAAAATTTGAATTAATTCTCAAGGGAAGGAGTTTTGTTTTCGTGTGTCTCATTTGCACCTTGTGTTGGCGCTTCTCAGCATGGTCTCATTTCTTTAGGGAGTAATACGAAGAGTCTAGACGCTGTAATTCGATTATCAGTTAATGAGACACAAGTGCATAGAAAGCATTCACAGCTGACTTAGGTTAAGGAGAAAATTAATGCTGCCAGGTTGCTTTATCTCTCACCTCAAAAGGACTGAATGCTTGGCAGAGAGTGTGGAGCGATTTTGAATGCTAGCAGTGTTCATTTATCCAAATAACAATTGTCCACAGTGTCTATTTTAGTGTTGAAAGTGATGTCTGAGCACTTGTTGCAGGCTCTTGGATAAAGCAAGTCTAAGAAGCAGGTTTTAAGCTACCAGGGAAATGGATAATTTTTAAATATTAAGTAATATTTTAAAATATTCTATTTTTCAGAAGTCCCTGGTTTTAAAGTTTTAAAACTTGGTGCTCTCTTGGCTTAAGTCATTGGTTTTCAGAATGTATTGCTAGAAAGTGAATTACTCTTGCCTAATGAAGTAGCATAATAAAGCAGAACTTGTATAGGAATAGTTGCTATTGATCAGTTTCCACTCTTTGTTATTGGGAATTAGAAACCACGTATGGATTTGATGGTGGTTTAACGATTGCCACAGAAGTCTGATCACATGCTGGAGAGGTTCCACGTGCTCTGTATGTCTGGAGTGCAGCCACGTGCTGGGGCTACCTGTGTCTTGGCCAGGGGTTAAGGCAGGGCCACTGGGGCTCTCGGCTCCCTTGAGCTCCATTCGCAGGAGGTTTGGGAAGGTTTTCCCCTGTGCATGGGGTGCTCACTGCATGAAGGTTTCTGCTCATGCCTGGCATGAATTCTGCTCTTGAAATTCCTATAAAATTAGTGAATTTAATTTGTTGCATGTATATTTGGTGGTGTAACTTCACAGAGCATCATGTGATGTACTGCTTAGGAGCAAAATGTGTTCGTTATTTCGCTGTATTGCAAGGCTTCTAATGTCAGCTTGCAACAGTGGAAGTGAAGTACTGGGTTTGTGTGGGTTGGAGGGATGCTTTTGATCTTCTGTACTTAAGGCACTTGCATGAAGGTGGTGGTGTAGAACATGCTTGATCTGATGGCATTGCTTCTTAACTGCAAAGTGAAGACTCTTTCCTTGCCTGTTGTGCTCAGCTATTTGAAAGGAGCACAGGATGTTGTGTTAAGTTCCCATAAATGTAACAGGACTGTGTTCTGTCCAGGGTGAATGTGCAACTTAATGTAGAAATTAATCCAGTTATTACAGCAATTGAAGCACCATCTTTACTGAGCTGAAGTGTATGTTCTGATTGGTTTAGGTTTTACAGTGAGATCTACGAGTCTCAAAGCAATTATTTTGTGTCTTGGGAAAAAAAAATGGTGCTTCCCTGGAATGAAAACCAGAACAGCATAGTTAAGAATATATATATATAAAAATATAAAATTTAAATGAAGTTGTACCACTCAGCTTCCTTTCAGAAAGAGCTTGATCTGATTCTTTCAGTGAGCCACATGACAGTGATTAAACATGTGAGCTGAACAACTTGGAGTCCAAATTCCAGCTTTAGTAGAATGCGCACTTTTGATAGAGAATCTAGTGCCAAAGACTTCCAAGATAAACAGTAGCCATTGATTTATGTATTTAGGGGTTTTGATAGTCTTTAAAGATTGTGTGACTCAGAACTGAAATCCAGTCAGTGTGGAGTAAGTTCATTTAGAGTTAAGTTCTGGTAAGCATTTTGTAAGATAGCAAATCAGGAGGCTAAGGAAGGTCTTGAAGAGCATTTCCCTCTCAGAGAAACGGGAGTGTAACTATTTATAATGAGGTTTGGTTTAATACTTCCCAGTTTGAAAATCCAGAAAGGTTTTGGGGGTTTTTTTAGAGAGTTGTGTGTGTCATAGAAGAGCTGGGTTAGTTCTGCAGAGGATCCTGCAGGGGATCTGCTCTAATTACGATAAATTGCTGTGTTGCTACTTGTCATCACTTCAGGTTTTGCCCTTCACCTGTGACTAGCTGTTAGTCTTGTTCTTTGCTCTGTTGTTGCATTTCCTCCTCATTCCTTACCCTTTTTGTACACAACTGTGCTAGCAAAGGAGTCATAAAAACAAGCTCCTTGTGCCTGGGTTAGCTTCTTGGAAGCAAATCCCACCGACTTTGGTTTGCAGCTGGGAAGTGGGGATTATTGGGCTGTTCCAGCCGTTGGCGTGCTGAATTCCTGGTGCTCTGGGAGTTTGCACCACATGCTTCTGGGATGATGACAGATGGACTGAAGTAGCTCTTCAGTAGCAAGGCACATCTGATGTGGGCTTTCAGATATTAACTCTCTCTTTTTTTTTGCTTTATGCATGTTTTCAGGCGGGAGCTACTTCCATGTGGGCTTCCTGCTGTGGACTGCTGAATGAAGTGATGGGGACTGGAGCGGTCCGTGGCCAGCAGGCTGGCTTTGGAGGAGGCGCTGGCCCGTTCCGATTCGCACCAAGCACAGACTTCTCAGCATACCCTTCTCCAGCTGCTGCAGGCACTAACATAGTTTGCAAAGCCTGTGGACTTTCCTTTTCGGTTTTTAGGAAAAAAGTGAGTATATTTCCTATTGCATAATATTTTTACTCATAGGAGCTGCTTTGTAGGCCTACTGGGTGATGAATGTCTGTTCTTTAGATAAAGAAACCCAGGGCAGAGAGCCAGGGAAAGGAGTAAGTGCTTTACTCTGAGGTCACAGGAAATTAATGTCAGACAGGATTAGAAGTTAAGAGTCTGATGTTCATTAATCGGTGACACACTGGGTCTGCTCTGACCTAAAAGACAGAGGATTCTAATTTGTAAGATATGCGCTTGAGCTTCAGAATCTTGAACACTAAAACAAGTCTGGTTTTGAAGATGATACCACACATAGTGGTTGGGTACTGGAGCAAACAAACTGGGTGATGGAAAAGCTAAAAACTCCCAATATAGTATCACAGCTTCTTTCTGTGACATACTCATGTCATTCTGTTTGCTTCCAGACCAGGTTTAGTTCTGTTTAATGCTATTGCACTTCAGCAGCCTCTTGCTTCATTTGGAGGCAGGTTGGTGGGTTAGTAAATGAGTTTGTTAATACTGTTTCTATATGTGACTGCCCAGTTTGATCTAATCCCCTGCAGCTCTTTTAGATGTGAAGCCTCATTCCTCAGTTTGAGTGTTCAGTTTCCCCTTCCTGTGCATCCTGTTGTTCACACAGCAAACATGTTGTTGAATTAAGTGTTGTGTAGGGGTGTTTTATGAAGCTAATATGAATTTACTATAATCCTGAAAAACTTGATTTGCTCACAGAGAATGGGGTGACCATTTAAAATCATTGCTCAAAGCATTGCCTGTTCCAGCTTGTGTGTGTTGTACGAGCCTTGTGAACAAAGCTCTTGTCAGAAATGACACCTGGGCATTTGGGAGTACTTACCTGCCACGCAATTCACTACATTTAAAGCTTGCTTTGAGTTCTATGAGTCAATTGAGGAAGCAAAGTGGTCTTTAAAGCTTGGGGATCGTTCTGTATTTTACACATGTGAACACAGGTGTGACACTCAGTGTATTTGGATGTACTTTAACATACCATGAAATTAACTGGCATTTAATTTCTTTTATTGTCTAAACTACATCTGGAGTACTTCATTCGTTTGTTCATAGTGTTTTTTCACTGAACCCTCAGATATGACTGTAGCTTACAGTAGTGCTACAGAAGCAGTGGGTTTTCCTTGGAACTCCTGTTCGACAAAACAACTGTTTGATGGGGCAGTTTCCTAGACTTGTATCCTAAAAACGCTCTTTGTCAAAGCTGACAATGAAAAGGCTTTCAGTAAATGACATAGCCCAGAGAAGGGAAGAGCGGGGTCTGGCTTTGTTACTTGCCCTACTGAGTGGTTGTTTTCTCTTTCTCCTCAGCACGTGTGTTGTGACTGCAAGAAGGATTTTTGCTCCGTTTGCTCGGTTTCACAAGAGAATCTCAGGAGATGTTCCACTTGTCACCTGCTGCAAGAAACAGCTTTTCAGCGCCCTCAGTTAATGAGGTTGAAAGTGAAGGATCTGCGGCAGTACCTGATTCTGAGAAACATACCCACAGATACTTGCAGAGAGAAGGAAGACTTGGTGGATCTGGTGCTGTGCCACCACGGGTTAGGTTCGGAGGAGGAGATGGACTCTAGCAGCTTGCACTCGTCACGGTCACAGACTTCAGGGTTTTTTACTCACCCATTTTCTATGTCTCTGTCGGTGTCATCTCAAGGGGAACTTGCAAACAGAAGTGGAAGCACAGGAAATGGAACACCTTTACGGGTACAGGAATTACTGTGTGGTTTAGGGTCTAGCATAGCTTTTTCAGTAGGTATGCATGGCTTTAAAATAAAATGCCAATTGGCACAGTTTGGGGTGGCAGGAAAAATGCTTTTTTTTATCTCCCACCTGAAAACAGATTATTAGGCAAGATTACTAGCTGAGGTGAAGGAGGTGACTTAAAACTGACAGTGCTTAATAGCACTTGAAAATTCAGAATGCCCTTGTTGCCTGTGATCAGTTTGGTGCAAAGGAGAATGTTTTGTAAGGGATAAAGTGGTTTTATCCTGATAAGTTTTGTTTTGTACACAGGGACAGACGGAAACATCTTCTGTCAATGATGAAGAAGAAGAAAGTCCAGAAGAGCAGGTGAGATGTGAACTGTCCACAGAATGCATTTTTGGCTTGTGATACCATGAAGTATTTGAGTTTCTGTCACGTTTAGTACCTTGTTCTGATTAGTTAGCTGTGTCTAACAACATGTATCTGTACATAGCTTGCTTTGAAAAGAATAAACCTGTAGCCAAGCTGCTGTTGCTGAATGCAGCACCACATCTGGTGCTCTGAACTTGCCAGGACAGCTAAAAACATGTAATTGATGTGTTTCAGACCCCTGGACTGTCCAGAAAGCGAGCAAGGGCATCTCTCTCTGATATTTCAAGTCTGGAAGACATTGAAGGGTTGAGTGTTCGGCAGCTGAAGGAAATACTTGCCTGTAACTTTGTCAACTACTCTGGATGCTGTGAAAAGTGGGAACTGGTGGAGAAAGTGAGCAGACTGTACAGAGAGAGTGAGGAAAACCACAAAACACGTGCGTTTACTTTTATTCTCACTTCTGTAAGATTGTTTTGGGGTCTCTTTGCTGGTTCTGCCAACAGAAGGATTTGGTATCTAACTTGGGTCTGCTCAGCTGGGACAGCTGGAAAAGTGACTTTTAACATCTAGGATTCATCTAGAGGAGTTGAGTGTGGTTCTAGGGATTAAATGAAGCTTTCCAGGATTGTGCTGGGGTTTTGAGCCTTTTTTCCAAAGCTCAGCGATCTCAGCTTTCCCCGTGGAGGTAAAATTGCACAACTGAGAACCGGTTCCTCAGAGAACATGAAACTTGGCACCTCTGCATCCTTTACTAGGTTTCACAAGGCATTAGTGAGAGCTGCTCAGTGGCTGCCAACAGGCTTGAGCAATTCAGGTCTTGTATTGTGCTGAGAAGTAGATGCTACAGTGGCAAAAGTTCAAGTGGTTTGGTCTGCAGAGCACAGGCACATGTGCACAGGCACATTTTCATTAGGTGGTTCTGTGGTCACAGCTTGGTGATGAGTATTCTGCCCTCTGTTAGACTCAACCACTGGAGTCCTTCACTTGTGTGACTGTTGTATCTCCACAGGCTGATTCATGGTCAGATGTTATTTTTTGGTGTCATTATGGGCTTCAAAAACGCTTACGTGTCTCCCCAGTGCTGCCCCCAGCAGCTGGACTCTGAGGAACAGGGCACTGTGGTTGGCTGAAGAACAGAACTTAACAATCCTGGGCCACTGCCCAGCCACAGACACTGCAGGGCCGTGATAATCGGGAGCGTTAGTGAGCATCGAAGTAGGGCTTAAGTGGGTGTCAAAACGGGGCTTAAGTAGATGTCAGAGCGTGGTTTAAGTGAGACTCTCAATTTGGTCATAGACTAGAACTGAAAACCTTCCTCTGATCAAGCTTTACATTTATCCTTTTTATAACACTTGCAGTGAAACTTGACAGGCTTTGTTCAGTTCTGCCGCCTTCACAGCTTCCTTAGAGCAGACTAAGAAGTGGAAGCCTTATTATTATTATTATTATTGTGTTTAATCTTCTGAGGAAAGCGTTCTGCCAGTCAGAATAAGCTCAGAAATGGCAAGTCAACATGCTCTGAATGTTAATCCAGCACATTACTTTACAGTCATTATATTCTGAATTGAAAATGGTCTCCCAGTTTGAAGAACAAATCTAGACATTGGCTGTTCACTTTTTAGGGGATTTCTAGTTCTTGTTTCTTTGCCATTTTGAAGGAATATAGACTAATTCTTAGCTGTGGATTAGAAAAACTGCTGTGACCAGGCAGCAGCACCACTGCCAAGTGCATGATCTCCCTCTCTGTTGGGTTTCAGAGGGTGAGAAGATGCAGCTAACGGATGATGACGACAACCTGTGTCGGATCTGCATGGACGCTGTCATCGACTGTGTTCTGCTGGAGTGTGGCCACATGGTGACGTGCACCAAGTGTGGCAAGAGGATGAGCGAGTGCCCCATCTGCCGACAGTACGTCGTCCGGGCCGTGCACGTCTTCAAGTCATAACTCCAGACCAAAGCCTGATGGTGCAGTCACCCATCCAGGGTTCCTGTGGACAGGAATGCTGAACCTTGGGGTGCGTTTCAGCTTCTCAATAAACACCGTTTTGAAGATTTGGATCCTACAGGTTTGTGAGGGATTTTTCTACAGCGTAACTGAATGCCGGGGTTGGGCAGGACCATGTCCATGTGTACAGTAACTCTCCTTACAACCCCGCACACTGCTGGATCAAACTGGTTACAGCAGTCCTTGCTCTCTTCTGAATAATACCACCTCCAATGAACGTGTTCACGACTCAGCAAGCAGTCAGGAACGCCACTGCTTGCCTGTATTCGCGTGTGACCTTGTCTAGTGCATTAGAAGCAACAACTATCAGTTGAATATTCAGCTTTTATGTAATTATAGAATGTAAGTGCTGCGACAGTGCTCCTGCAGCAGTGGTAACAGTGAGCTGCGCCTGTAGGAAACACTGCCATGAATGGTACCTGCACAGAAGCCCTTAAGCAATGTCTTTGCCATTGCACACGTGCTGTCCTGGCCCTTCCCTGGAACTGTACAAAAGCCTCCATCACATTGTAGGGCACAGTCATTGTGCAGGGCTCTGCTGTGTGGTGTCCAACTGCCCATTACCCAGTGGTTTTTAGTTAGGAATAACCTATTTTTTTAATAAGGGGGTCTATAGTAACCATAGTACTGTGCTCCTTAAGCCACTCATGCCTATTGTAACTATTACTCTTACGTGTGATGATTGTACTCCATCTGTACTGTGAATACGAATCAGGGTCATGAAACTTCTTGCTGCTAACACGTGGAATGTACTCATGGTGTTACTGACCTTAAACAGGCGGTTGGTGTTCAGGGGAAGGGAGATGTGGTATTTGTTTGAAACCTCACATTCACAGGCTTTAACCAGGGCTGTGTCACCAACAACCACACTTCCCCTCGGGTGCTGACTCCTGGTGTTGCTGTCAGCCCTTGGCTCTGGTCCCAGCTGGGCTTTGTGCCATCAGCAGAGGTAAGGCTCCACTCGGAGCAGGGGTTTAAGTGTCCGTAGGATACTGGAGAAACTTGCTTGTGTTCTAAGGACAGGATGCTGCAGCCAGGCATGGCCATGGCTGTGTTTAAGTTCACCGTAAAAACACAATGGAGGCAGAGCAGGGATGTGGATTTTCCAGGCAGTTCCTTTAAGCAGGGCTGCTCAGTGAAGCTGCAGCTTCTCCGTTTGATTTCCTGTGTGGCAGCAGAGTAACAGAGCCAGGGCCCTGCAGTACTGGAGAACTCACAGCTCTGCCAGGCCTGCTCCCATCTTTTATGTGAAGTTACGCTGGCTTGACACAGCAGCTCCTCCTCAGAATAGCACAGAGCTTGCACCCGCTGCGCATTATTGTGCAGAAGGGAGCAAACCTCTCACTGGCTTTATTTTCTAGCAGTAACTCTTTCATGGCACCGAGTGCCCAGAGCCTCTGTGCTGCAGGGGGGGCAGTGAGGAAACCCCCTCCTTGTAACCTCCGTGCTCATCATTCGCCACACAAGCGTAATAAAGATTTGTGATGGGCGTTCTCAGCCTCTGCCTCTTTCCTCAGCCGGGGGCTCGGCTCAAGCTTTAACGTTGTTCTTGTGCTGTCAGTGCTCCTAGAGGTGCAGGACAGGGCTCGAGCGCTGTGAACACGCTACACGTAACACACCAACCGGCTCAAGACTGGGAGCGCTCATGGAAGCCCACACACAGCTCCCCCCTGTGCCACGGAACAGAAACCCGCGGAGCCAGCGCCTGTTTTTGTACAATTGTTTATACAAATTCAACAAAGGTAAAACTGCATCAGGAAGGTCTACGAAAACAACACCGTACAACAATGGCACTTATGAATGCAGAAGTTTACAATCAGGAAATAACCATGTTATAAACCTTAAATGAGAACTCAACTCACACTTCAAAGAAAGAGAGACTACGTTTGACCATTTATTCTACCGCTGGACTCACTGTATAAATTAATTTCATATTGAGTACAAGAGCTCATGCTACAGAGTGAAACCCTCCTATGTGCAAAAGCTGAAATTGGAATCCTTTAAAATTTTGAGAAAAAAGGTGATTTCTATACAGATAAAAGTGGTTTTTTTTTTTTTACTTCAACTATAATTTACACCTTATTTCCACAACATGCTTATGTCACTTCTGAAGTATACAAAGCAGGATATAAACTTCCATTAAAACATGCTTGAAGGTTGAAAGTATGAACCTACTTTTTCCTGACCTGGGCACGGCTGTAGATAAGATACTGTCTACGAAGTATAGGTTAAGTTCTCGCCTACCATAAGTAAAGATAAAAATTGGCAATCAAAACCGAAACACTGGTAATGCATTCAAACATTGCATAAATAATTTTTAAACAATTTTTGTACAAAAATAGTTCTGCATAATGTAAGATGTAACAAAACAAAACGTGGGGAAGAAGGCAGAGAGCTGTAGTGCGTGGTCCGCTGTCATGACACCAACTTCTCTTCTCTTTTTTGTGGTGGTTGGTTTAAGAAATGAAAAGCAGAAATCAAATTTACACTACCAAGCACATGCTGTGGTACTTTAAATAACAGTATTTCATGGAGCTCAGTCGTCCTCTGGGTGTGAACAACTCTCACCAGTAACAGTCGCCTTATGAATTTGCATAAGAGCCAGTGCAGGACACCCCAGGGACACCGAGTTCAGCAGTGGCACAAGTTGAACTTCGTAACGTGGGTAGTTTCGTGTTGTTCCCAACAGGAGGTGTAAAATCCCATCGCGGTATTTCCAATATTCCAAGTTCCCAATTGAAAATAAAATCCCTCCGTGTGTCAGTCCCGTCCCCCCCAGCCCCGGTATTTACACGTGTCCTTTAACTAACTCAGTTTTTGCAGGAGTTTTTCTTCCACTTGCCCAAACTGAACGCTTACTGACATCTCTGCGATGAACTGCTCGCAGCCTTCCTTCGTCACTTGCTTGCAGTACCTCAGGTCGATCTGGCAGATGTTTCCACAGCGTTTGAAGTAAGACAGGCACTGGTCAGTCACCTTATTGCAGTCTGTGGAGGGGAAACAGAAAATCAAGGGGGGGAAGTTCATGGGGTATCTGGGTTTGATCCCCAGCATGAGGATGGTTTGTCGTGGCTGCAGCGGGAGAAGGGATTTCCCTTCTCCAATCCACCACTCAAGGCCAAGGGGCGATCCAGGTTTGACGTAAGGCAGAAGCTCTTCCCTGTGAGGGTGCTGAGGCGCTGGCACAGGGTCCCAGAGAAGCTGTGGCTGCCCCATCCCTGGCAGTGCTCAAGGTTGGACACAGGGGCTCGGAGCACCCTGCTCCAGTGGAAGGGGTCCCTGCCCATGGCAGGGGTTGGGACAGGATGAGCTTCAAAGGTCCCTTCCAACCAAACCATTCTGGGATTCCATGATTCCCATCCTCCTCCTCCCGTCTCTTACCTGATAAGTTAATTTCCGTTAAGGAATCCCGCGTGGTGGTTCCGACCGCGGTCAGCAGGTTGATGGACTGATCCGTCACGTGGTTACAGTAACTGAGGTTGAGTTTGGAGAGCAGAGGCATGTGCCTGATGATGAGCCGCAGGGAAGCGTCTGTGATATCCAGGCCAGCCAAGCGCAGCTCCACGATGTTCCGTAGCTTACTCCGGTTGTCGATCTGACCTGAAAAGCAGAAGCCGATGGTCATTCCCTGAGTGTCCCCCCGTGAGCTGCCAACATCTGCAGGTCTGTATGAAATGCACCGTGACACAACAGCACTGCTGCCCTAAGTCAACTTCAGGCGCTTTTGGCTGTCTGGAGCGTTGGAGGGGACATCAGGAGGAACACTTTGTCTATTTTTGGAACAGGCACGTGGGCAAAGCCAGCTCCTGATTTCAGAACAGAGAGGGATAAATGTAACTGCAGGGGCCCAGCAGAATTGCACGTTGGGAATAAGCAGTAGGCTGTGCAGTGCATGCCAGAAAGCAGGTCTGATTTGCTCAAAATTTCACCTGAGCTGACATCCGGGCGAATGTGGCATGCCCCAAAGAACTGCTCCTTCCCTGAACTGGGAGAAAGTGTTTCCATACTCTCTAAAGTACACCCGTTGCAGCCTGAAGAGAAGAAAGTCAGACAGAAAACCAGCACAGTGCCTCAGACTGTTCAGCAGGCAGAACACATCACTCGTTACCCAGTGGCTTCCAGCGCGGTGTTGCATGTCACCGCTACGAACACCCTGAAGCCCAGAACCCCTCCGGTGGCAGCCATGGGGTTTCTGCCTGTTTCCTCCAAGGGGACTCAGCAGCAGAATGTGCCACACAGTGCCTGGGACAGGTCCCTGTGCTCCTCCCGCCTGTTACCTGGCCGGTTGTCTGTGGGTGGTGACAAGAGGTCTCTCATTTGTGCGTCTTTCAGTCCTTCTGCCCACTGCACATCCAGAGTTCGGAGTAAAGGACAGCTGGAACTACAAAGTGCTGACACTGCTATCCACGAGCACCCTGATAACAGCAGGTCTCGAAGACCTGTGGATATAGAAGATGTTGGAGCACAGGGAGACATCCACCACAGTGATCTCTGCTCCCATGGGCAGGAATGGGATAAACAATCCCAGCTCTCCTGGGCACCAGTAAGCCTCCTCCCTTCCCAGCTCCTCATCCCTCCCTCCCACCACCCAGACCTTCATCACTGTGGGTGACAGCAGGACCACCCCCCACCCCTCTGCTAACCCCATCAGCACCGGCACCTTCCACAGCAACATTCACTGCCCCTTGTTAAAGACCTGCCTCAACTTAGTTCACCCAAACAGTCCCAACAACCAATTTGGGCCTATTTTAACCCACCAACGCTTCATTCCTACAGGTCTCCTCCCCTGGGATACCTGGATCCCTGCAGCCATTCCTCAGGGAACTGCAGTTCAGATACAAGCTGGTTTGCTAAATTGGGTGGTCCAAAGAAGCATCACTTACCTGGCAGTCTGTTGATGAGCCAGCTCAGCTGCTTTTTAGATATATTTGTCCAGCTAAGATCAAGGGTTACAGGCTGTCTCCTAATAATGCCGCTGAGCATAAGTGGAGTGATGGATTTACAATGGTTTAAATCTATTTTGGTCCATAATCTTTTGTCACAGCACCTACCCAAAGAGAACAAAAAAAAGCCAACAGCACTTAATCTGGCACTTGTTCTGATTTCTGCAACACTTTAAAAGGTGTCATTAAACAGCAGGAAAAACTACAGCATTTAACTCAAAATAGCAAAACTCAGGGTGAGTGGTGCTAGAAGAAGCCCAACAGCACACAGCATTACCTGGGTTTGAAGTTTCCCCATCAAATACATCAGGCAACAAAGCAGGGAATTATTTCCACAGAACTACAAGTGTCAACAACTTCAGATCCTATTTGAAGTCATCACAGCACTTACTAAACGCCGTTCTCTACCCTAAAGACAAGCCACAACTCCATGCCTACACTGAACACAACTGGGTTTTAATATTGCTGCCCTGATTTCCCTGTGCTTTCCTTCCTTAAGCCCACTGAACCCTCTCCTGCTCTGTGTGTGTTCTTCCTGGCTCCATGGCTTATGTGTTTTCACGCTCTCTCTATGGTGCTCTCTGGGCAACAAGCAAGAAATCCTAGTGAGTGTGTGAGATTCGAATGGAGAGAAGTGAGAAAACGCAGGAATCCCTGCACTGAAGTGGAAAAGGCATTTCCCAGCTTTCTGTGACACCAGGAAGCCCACGGGGCAGACACTCACACACATCACCCCGCACCCAATTATCAACCTCTCAACCTCCTGCCTTTTAACCCACTTTGTTCCTACACGGTGCGAGAGAGGAGCCTGTTCCAACCTGCCCATCTGTGTGCACACAACAGTTGGATGTGAGGTGACAGCCAACAAGAGGCTCCTCTGCAAGTTCAGTGGAAGACATGAATGTGTCCACTGAGGCCTCCTGCTGCTGCACAGTCACAACCGCATCAGCATTCACATGCTGGTAGCCCTGAGCAGTGACAGGACACACTGTGAGTAAATCCAACTGACAAAGAATTCCTCCATCAGCTCTGCTGATACAAAACACAGCAAACAGTACCGCTCTGCACGTACCCTCTATGGGTAAACAGTCAGCACGGACCTTCTGAGAACACCGAGACCCCTTCACTGTATCTCAATAGATATTCAATAGCTGAACTAAGCCAACAACTGCATTCGCAACCAGCAAGTCCTGGGGGCAGAATGACACTGAGGCTTGGCATGACCTACATGGGCCGCTCCAGCAGGCAGGAACACTGTGGTGTCTGACTGCAGACCAGGCTGTGCTGGAGCACTGCAGCCCCGGCAGGCTGACGCCGAGGCTGACACACACAGTTCTCATACTCTGACAAGCTGGAACTGCCATTTCTGAGCAAGCACCAGAAGACGTGCTGCTGCTGCTTCTGCTCCAGACACTCCTGGTCACCCCTTCCCCCTGGGCTCAACAGAGCTTCGGTAACACCTCCTCCTAGGAGATGTTAGTGCCTCCATCACCCACTTCCCATTCCAGTCCAGCCCACCACACGTTAGACCTATCTCGCTTTCCCGCTTCTCCTTACCATCTGTTCCAGGTCTTGCAAACTCTCATACAGATGCACAAGTCCCTATGACTGAGGTAGCTAAAGACAGCCATCCAGACTTCCCTCTGCATCACGTGGGCTGCCCCGTCATCCAGGGGGAGCGAGTCCGGAGGGGGGCTGATGGGAGGTGGCCGGATAACGTGCCGTTCCATCTGGATGCATTTGGGGGGCGAGAGCGAAGGCGGTGGCCGGGTGATGCCCCTGGGGGTGCTGCGCAGGCTGGGGATGAGCTGGTGCCTCAGCTCCCGGGGCGTCCCGTTTAACCCTTTGCTGAACCTATGGAGTCTCTCGCTGTTGTTCAAGGCGCGCTTCGGCTCCTCGTTCTCGCTCTCGGGTTCAGATTTGATGGGTTGGTGGTTCTCATTGGCAAGGCTGTTCTCGGTTTTTTGGATCTCCTGGTTAAGCTCCTTGCTGAGCTCCTTGCTCAGTTCCTTATTGGGAAGCCGCCTTTTCCTCCTCATCTTGAACTTCTTCTTGTCCCTGGGCTCGGCCCCCTCTGTGCTGGGCCCTGCAGTGGGCGAGCTGGACCGTGACTGGTCACTATCCTTGGACCTGGGAGGTGCTTCTGGCAGGTCATCCTCCGGCTCCTGCTTGAGGCGCCGCAGGGGTTTGATCATGGCAGTTCGGTCATCTGGAGCCTTCCACGATCGCCGCTGAAAAGGAAGAGACAAGGGCTGACTGTTTGAGCAGGGACAAGGAACTGGGCAACACTTCACATGCTGCTGATGCTCCAACACAGGCAGCCCTGCCCGGGGGTCGGGCTGCCTGCCAGCACTGGGCCCCCCCCATCCGAGCACGAGGGTACATTCACCGGCCAAAGGTATCAAGTTCGAGTGCCACCATGGATGAGGAGCCCAGCTACTGACTCCAAGGACTCCCAAAGAGTAAGAAATGCATTTATTCACCATGCATAATCCTGCAGATTTCAGGGCCTTACTCATTACACAGCCGACAATCCATGTTTAGAAGATAAGCAGCACACTACAGACAGCCTCTTCCCCAGCAGGCCAGAAGAAACCAGGCTTGGGACACATTCAGGGGACACCACTTTAAATGCTGGCTGACATGCATTCAGTCATGCCCCGTGGCCAAGTTCTGAAACCTGCATCACAGTCACAGACTTGGACCGTGGCTGTGCTGTTGTGGCCCTCACTGCTGGGTACTCACAGCTTCATTTAACCATGCTTTAGCTGCTCCCTTACCTCCTACTAAACTCTGTTTATCTTCTCGAGCTTCCTCAGCTCCAGTGCGTGCAGACTGGGGAATGTGACCAACAGGTTTGACACGCTGCTGGCCTGACACTGACACCATCTCCAATAGGACCCAGGCTGACAGGGGTTAGCTGGCACCTTCCTCCCTGCCCCGGTCACTGCTCTAACTGCACTTCACTGTTCACATTAATCACATCTCTCTTTGATGCGCACCAGACAGAAGCGTGAGAGACGTACAAACTGAGGCTAGGGAAGACTTCAAGTCTGATCTGATCACTACAAGTAAGAAAGAAGCCACCAACTGTCAAAAGGAAATAGCCCTAATAGGAAGAGATCTGGACTGGCAAGAAAAGGTGAACTGCTGAGAACACACTTGTTGTATCAAGAAGGTCTGTGCTTTTGCAATAAACTAACTGGATCAAGTCAGTGGATGCGCTCCTGTGCTTCAGACTGCGGTGCACAGCAGAGAAAGCTGATCACCCTGTCTTTAAATTAACATCTTATCAAGGGAGAGGTCACGGGAAGTTAATGACAGGTTAGAATTAAAGAATTACAACAGCAGACTCGCAACATCCTTCACACAAGGTGCTGCTGGGTGCGCGGTTCAAAGGTACCACGCTCGTGTTTCCATGGC
>JAOEHY010023244.1:0-14644 GCA_025447955.1 Psilopsiagon aurifrons | reverse complement strand
AGTTGCATTCTTTCGATTCTCCTTCCCATCCCTCCAGGAGCAGAGGGAAGAAAAAGGGGGAGGTGAGTGAACAAACTACGTGGCTGATTTGCAGCTTAAACCATGACATCTTCACATGGCGTTTAATCCAAGCAATTCACTGGACAGAAGGAGAATTACCATTGATGCAAAATTAAAGAATTTAATACTTTAACAAAAAATTAAGAACTGGTGAAGACAGCTATCCCTCACTGGATACCATGCCCTGAAATCAGCCCAGGAAGTCCTAACATGTAATACTCAAAAATTTAACATTGGCTTTAGAAACTGTCTACTAAATGGGCTGGATCTTATTTATATCATTCAGACGTTTTAAAAATCTACTAGATGAATTTGCTGCCCCTGAGAGGACATGATAATTCCCAAAAGAGAACATTTAAAATACTTGAACTGAATGTTTTAAAGAAACTTAAGGAATTGTTCCTCATTTTTACAAACTTCTTACATTTGGAATAACATCTAGACCTATTAGAAACATTAATTGATAGAGCAAGCATAAACTGAATACAAAGAGAAACAATATTGAAAACATCATGCCTTTAAAAATGCACCCAAGCATTCACCAAACTCTACTTAGCACTTCAAAAAACAATGCAACAAAGCAAGACTGATGAAATTGTTTTTCTGCGGAGACAATGGGTTGTCACAAACCACTTGAATCTGGACCAGTGCCTTTAAGCACATGTGGCAAGCACAAATATTTTGC
The DNA here is from genome assembly GCA_025447955.1 of Psilopsiagon aurifrons. Taxonomy (NCBI): domain Eukaryota; kingdom Metazoa; phylum Chordata; class Aves; order Psittaciformes; family Psittacidae; genus Psilopsiagon; species Psilopsiagon aurifrons. Next base: position 13,899 of record JAOEHY010023244.1, on the reverse strand, counting down.
AAAAATCAGCACCAGGGAGTGTATGTGAACTATTTCATGCTTTTCAGACAAAAAATTCCACTTCTGCTCTTCACAAATCCAGCTAGTTCACTTTTTCTGACACAGATAAAGACTGTCCTCTAAGAAACCTAAGTCACAAAGTAAGAATGTATTTGTTATGTTTTTGTCATTAGAACTACTGAACTAATGCAAATTGGTAACCACTGGAAAGCACAGTATAATTTCATAGTGGGTTCTTGAATATACATTACAGAAATGAAATGCTTTGCAGTGCAAGTCTGAATTATTCGCCCACTGAAAAGATATACAAAGCCATGTTCCGTAACTTAGAAAATGAAGCAAGGATTTGGATTCAGAATAAAAGCAATAGATTAAGCAAACAAAATAAAAGCAGATTTTGAATTAAAATAAGGAAACTGATGATGCTAACAACAGGAAACAAAGAGAACAGAATTAACTACAAACAGACAAGAAAAATTACTTGCAAATATGTAAGGAACATTACACTAGGGAGAAGCAATACTCATGCCATTCTGAGCAAATAGAACATTAACTGTCATGTGCAACAAGCAACACAATGCCATTAAATTTGTTTAATATGTACATTAAAAACTTGAAGGGAATCAAGCTGAACCATGCAGTATCTTATTTTCAAATATAACTTAGCACGAAGATCGCATAGCCCTAGCAAAGCCTGAAGGTTCCTTCTTTCTCTGAAGGGATGAGAACAAATTGATATTGTGACACCTGCACGGACAACACTAATATTGCTTCTTCCTGTGTGGGAAATTTTCTGTGGGTGCTGCAGGTAAAAACTAGCAGTGAGCTTACCCAGCCTGCTACGCCTTATCTCATCAGGTGAGACTGGACGTAACTTCCTCTCTGCCTTGATTTCCTCCAGTATCCTTTCATGAAGACTGCGTGGCCGTGGTGGGGTTGGCTTCAGTTTTCTTGCTGAGGCCTCAGGATATAAAGAAAATCGTATTTACATAAAACAGTGCTCCCTTGAAAGTAGATGTCACACTTCTTTGGAGAAAAAAAATGTGAAATGTTGTGATACTATTTTACATGCACTCAGTTGTAAAACTCACATAAATTTTTCCCCAATTCATCATTATTTCCCAGAAATAAAGGGCTAGTAATAACTGCTATTAGTTGGTAGGTGCAAGATATTATACACTGCTCTTTTAAGAGGACATGTTCTATATACAGAAGACGATATTTTTGACAGCTCTTGTCAGAAAACGTAATATTTAACATACTCCCTGGACATAAACATGCTTTAAGCTACGTTTTTGTTAGGAATGAAGTTCATTAGATTACATACAGGATTTAATGGAGGTCGTGATCGGATGAAATCCAGGATTATTTCATGGGCGCTCTTTTTTAATCGAGGTGGAATGTCACCGTTGACCTGGAAAGGAAAAAGTGAAATATGTATTCAGGTATTTTGCATTCATGTTCATGCAGATGATAAGATCAATTGAAAACTTACAACAACCCTGACAGAGCTTGCAGTGTTCTGACACCTGCACCCAACATAAAACCCCAGCAGTCCTAAGCAGAGCAACAATCCATATGCAAAGCACAGGCAAGCTAAAACATAGCCAGTAGCTTTTCAGCTTTGCAGACAGCTGCAGAATAACCACAACTGCAGCAGCTTTAATCAGCAATACTCAGGATTTTGAAATTATGAAATCAAATGTTAAGGCTGCAGTCATGTCTACGGCAGAATGCAGATGAAGACTGTATCTTGCTCAGAGGAAAGGTTGCCAAAACTGTTTTTAAGAACAACTATCTGAACTGTTAAACAGTCTCTAATACTCTGGGTTCAGCCTCTGTGAAAACAAGGATGCTATTTAAGTCACAGTAGTCTTGACCTCCTTACCATCTCCCAAGCACTGATGTGAAAACAAAGCCAGATCTCACACAATCACTAATAATTTACTTGCAGCAATGGATGAAAAACGTGTTTCCCTTGGTTTTGTGACTTTACCACCTATCTCTGCAGCTATGACCATGAAGAGGTGCTCCTGTGTAAATCTCACAGAATGAGAGGGAAGCTATGATTTTGTAGGTACCTGGACACCTGCAGTTTAAAGATTACTCAAGTATAAAACCAAGTTTGTTAATACGTCCACAAAATAAACCACTAGGATGACATAGCAGGCCACTGGAAGCATAGAAGGCACGCTTCCTCACTGTAAATCATGTATTTCTGTAGAAGAGGGGCTGAGGGAATTTTGTTTTCTTGTTCTGTTGGTTTTCTCCGAAGAGACAGACATCTCTTTCTCTTAGACACAAGACATCACAGGACAAAGCCAGCAATTCACTATATGTGCAGGACATAGAAGAATGCAGTGGAATATTTCCTATCATATGAAGAATTTATAAATTGTAAGCTGGGAGTAAGTGCATGGATTTCCTTAAAAAAAATAAATAATAATAATTAAAAAAACCCCTATCTGTCATGTTCAGTTTTCATACAGCAAAGTGCCCAAGCACATTGCCAGGGATGAGACAGCATCCTATGCCATACGCCCTTTTAGTACCTTCTATTACCACACAGTAGCTGGGTATCAGCCCCGTCTTTCAATTTGTCAGAAATTCCCGTGACACTGTATTTCTTAGACCAAGTCTCCCCTAATTTCAGCACCTTTATAGATATATATAAATATATATATATATATTTCTTTTTGAAAAAGAAATGAACCGTTTGGCTCATTTTAATTTGGGAGACTATTCATATAAGCTCTATAGTCAGCAAATATATATAAAGACACAGCTCCAGTTTGTCAAATGACACGCACTTTTGCTAACCACAAGGAATGCTGCAGTCAGAAAAATGCTCATAAGGTCACCTGAATATGATTCGTAACTGAACTTCACTAATGCCATGCAGCTTCCTTGTAAGCTCTGCTCACTTCAGACATGCTCTGTTCCCATGCTTCCATGATACGGAAGCAGATGGAGTCCTGTGTGGGGGAATTCTGCTTTCCCAGAAAATCCTTCTGGAGGATCCTACCCTACACATGTTCCAAATTCTATTTGTTCCCACCTCCACAGCTTCCTTAGAGTGAATTCCACGTAGCCTGGAAGAGATTATCAAGCTGCTAAATTCTGCAACATGCATCACCTTCCTAAAAATAGTGCAGAAACATTAAAATTGAAAAGGTTTATACTGAATGTTGATTTGACATTTTATGATGAGGAGAAGATTATTTTAAGTGGTGTGATTGATCTCTTCCGTTTAAAGACTGAGCAATATTTTGAAGCCAGCATGCTTTGCGGGATTGCTAATGAAATGAGAAGTCTCTCTTCCTTGAGTCCCTGTTCATCAGACGTCAAAGTTGATAGCTGAAGTTGAGAGTTATTATCATCAGCCATTTTGTAAACTGATAATCTCCATTCCAGCCTTAGGGAAATAACCCTCTGCATGACAACTGGAAATAAATAATACATGGCTCTGAGCCTTTCACCTCAGGGCACTCTATGCCCTGACTTAATGCCACCAGGGTATAATTGGTATCAGTATTCCCCATTTGATTGGCAAAGGAGAAATATAAGAAATATAATGGGGAGCTCGTGGCAAAGCAAGTGGATGTTTCATAGCCAAAAGTCAAGAGCAGGAGCACCACTGGCAGAACCTGGTGCTCTAGTGTAAGAAGAACCCTCTTACACTCAGCACCCAAACAAGATACTGACATGAAAGACACAAGGGGAAGCTTTTATCCTCTGTATTCACACTAGTTCTATTTATTTACTGAAACTAACTTTCTTTCTAATGAGCAATTTCACAGGCAGCTTTCTCTTTAATTAAAATTAACAGCTCTTGATTAAAATCTAAATCAGAGATACACTGCACAGATGTGTCCATGATACATGCAGGGGAAAAAACAACTATTCATTATTTTTGATTTGGTCACATTCCAGATGGACACCAACTGCAAACCAGTATTTAAATAAATACCTCAAAACACTGTAAATGCATTGAAACTGGCAGTGTGGGGGAGCATAACCAGTGATTATAAAATGATTAATAACAATGATTATAAAAATCAACCAGAAATTTAGAGATCTAAACAGCCGTTTAAACATGCTACATAATTTCCAGAACAGCTTATGGTAAAGTTCTGTTGTGAATTAAAGTACTATAAGGAGATAGATATTTGCCACCTTTCGTTATGCAGACAGTACAGTGCTCTTGTTAACACAGCTGTTACGCAGTGTGTATATGACACCACAAAGCAAGCTCAAACAGCAATGTCCAAGAATGAAGTGCTGTGGTACTTCACATCATAAGCCACTGTATTCACACAGCTGCTCCTGCACATCTTCTGCAGGTACAAGTTTACGATCCCACCTGATAACCATAGTACAGAGTCACTCCTTTGAATACATCTAAAGCATGATTAGGAACTGTAAAGCTCACTGCTCTACTGAGGATGACTCCTGAGCTTCTACAGAAACATACGACAAAGGCAGAAAATGAAAAAGGAGAGCTCTCTGCTTAAGGCAGCTGAATGCCACTCAGTAAAACTTAGTAAGACTAAGTCAGTGCACAAGAGAATGACAGGGCCTGTAATACACAGCTGGACAAACTGGTCAAAGCCTTTTTCTCACATTCTCTACGTCCAGCTTGAAGCATCTCAAATCTCACTTATGAAAATACTGTCCATGCACAGCTGTTATTGGATTTTATGTAAGTACTGTAAGACGCTAAATACTGTAAATAAATAATTTTTGATTAAAAATGCCCGAACACCCATGCCAGTGGGCTCTCAGATTAGACATTCAAATTACTGGATAGTTTTGATAATAATAGCTTCAACCTGTATGCCTAAATTTCCTGTTTGCAACATGGCCAAGCTAATACCACTGCATCACAGCCATTTGCGAAGAGCTCAAACATGAAGACAAGAGCACCATTACCTAAGAAGAATTTAACTGTTATGCAGCATAATGCTGAGTTTAGGTACTACATAGAATATACCTGACAGCCATGCACTGAATAAGTAACATAAGAGTTACCGGCTACTGTTCAATAAACCCAGATCAAGAACTACAGTGAATAGTGCACAAGTTGCAGTAGAGGAGGTAGGCAGAAAAGAGAGCCAATTGTGAATCAATGTGGAATTCAAAGCTGTGTCTTAACACATACGCATAATAAAGAAAAAATAAACCTGCAAGAGTAACTTAATTCTAAATTTTCCCTGTTTCTAAGTGTTGATTCTGCCAATGCTCACAATTTTTAACTTTGTGGGAGTGCGCCATAGGAGAAAAATACTATCAAAATCCCTGTAGGTTGTCATTTAAAGATTATAAAATGCCAGAATGAAAATTATCTTGTTCCCACAACCACCACGGAAACAGGATTCTTGCATCACGATAGAGAAATAACATATTTGAAATCACTTGCATATGTACTGAAACAGAAATGCCAATGTCACTGAAACTAACGAAACCAGTTATTTATGAAAAGCTCAGAATTTCACATTTGCACTATGACAGAAAACAGGTGAGGACAGGTCCAGTTATTATCACCTGTTAACACTTCTGACAGTCTGAAACATCAAACCAGTTCCTAAATAATCCACCTAATAGGAACATCTGTTCCTTTCCTAAGTTCTACTCAGAGTACTGCGATTAAACATAGCGTTGTATTAATAAAAAGGACAGTAAAGACTTCATGCTGCATCTTATTCATGTAAAAAATTCACTTAACCTCATTATCATTAGAAGCATATGCATTTTCACAAGCCACTGAGTCTAAAATACTTCCTATAAATTTAGAGCAAATATGGCTTTTAATAAGAATTTAGCAAAAATCCATTTTGACTGATAGAAAGAAATATATTCCATCTTTCCCAGGCTGCCTTCAAATTCTGATTTAGGATTATTTGTCCTTTTCTCCTCTTCTCAAGAACCACAGCAGTTTTCTCTGATAGGAGTACCTATAATCAGCCTGGATCCATGACAGTCAGCTAAAAAGTGCTGTATTTGTGCGATCTAGCTGAACTTTTAATTCTATGTGAATCCTTCAGGCTCCACATGTCATATTCAGTTGCACTGTTATTATTGCACATTCTTCAAGCAAACCCTGCATCACAATCCACATTACTGAACTTAGGATTTCTAATGCAAAAGAAGTTATTTTTCTAACTTGGTGTCACTAGCAAGCTGTCAGATGAAGTCAGCAACTGCACCACAGGCAGCCCTACAGGTTTTGCACCTGTAGCTGATTGCAATTCCAATTCATTTTTATGTCCAGGGGTTGCTCTGGATAATGTACCTAGCAGACAAGACAGCAGGGCAAAAATAGATTCTTGCAGGGATTTTGCATAAAGCAGGAGTCTGGATGAGCAGAGGAGCAGCTGTGCCTCCAAGACCTACAATATAATGAAGAAAATCTCTTCTGAAGAGGCAGGAGCGTGCTCAGCAGAAGATGAATTAAAGTCTAGTCTGACAAAGGCAAAATTAGATGACCCAGGGGTTCCCATTAAAGTAATACTACTGTCCTGACTGCATACAATAATCAAAGTCCTGAGGGGACTGTTTCTTTTTTGCAGTGGGTAGTAGGATCACTTAGCACAGTTCTCTGAATGGTTGGCAGAAAGACATTAAATAACATGATTACCTGGGTATGTATTTTACCCTATTGATTAAACATTTAAGCAACATCTGCTGCAGAAAATAAATACAATCTGATAGTCTAAATCCAGATCCTGATTAGGGAAGTTCTTTCAGCTCATACATAAAAGCCATTTACATTTGTAACAGGACTCATTAACTTGCTCTCATGTAGTTGCTCCAATTTTTCCCTCCTTTATTCTTTTTCCTAATGATCTCTGAGAGGACAAAATACATGCTTTCTGTCTCTCTCATCTCTCATCCCCACCTCCATATCCGAATTCTTCTGGTGGATTCACAGCTTTCTCACTAGCAAAGGTTGTACTAGGTTTTGTCAGGAAAGGAACTACATTTGGAACACTGAATATTCTAAGACAATACTTTCACTGTAGCTGAATAACCCACAAAGATAAGTAAGTGCAAGGTATAAATATTGATATTGAACAAATACATGCCTCTGACAAAGGGGTTTAAAATGTCCTACTAGGGATAGGGAGCCCTTTAGATCAATTGCTAGGTTATAAGAACACCTTCATGTTGAACACAGTATGAATTAAAAGGAAAGAAAGAACAGGGAAACACCAGTAAATATCAAATGGATTCTGATAAAAAAAGAGTGCCTCAACTCAATCTCACTTGCACACTTATGAGTATCTTGGAGTATCTTGGAGGAGGACACATCAATGTTCTCCAGCTTGCTTTGGCATATTGTCTTAACTTGAAAGCAGCAATAGGATATGCTGAAAATAATTAAGCTCTATTTCTACAAATGGAAGATTTATAATTTTTTTACATAGAATATTCCTTTAAAATTCATAGCAGATCATGGTAATGTATGTTTTCAAATGTTGTAATGTAAGTAGTAGGTAATACAAGTTTTCAACCACTGTAGGTTTCTCTTTCCCACCACAGTATCACTTATGAACAACATGGTAGCACTTTACATTCTGAAATAAAAAAAATTATGCTGTAACTCAAGATGAATGTTCTCCCCAATAAAAAAGGCCTAAAACAACCTCTCAATGGAATGCATGACAGGACTTTTGATATGACTCCTAAGGTTATCCTAAACACAAGTCATTTGTTCAAGCATATGATACGTTTGTATGTCTTCCAGAATTTTAAATGCCTGCCATATGGAAAATGAAATACACAACATTTGCTGGTTCCATGTTTTTCCCCCTGAATGTACTACACAAATTTAAGATACCATATAAAAACCCAATACCATTTAGGAACATACATGAAATCAACATCTACATGAAATCATCAATTCAGGTTCCAAGAAAAAAAGAAAAGAAGAATAAAGGAAGAAACAGTTTAGATTTGACAAATTCTAGTGATAATCTTGACTTACCATGACTTTCCTTAAGGTATAACGTTTGGATCTAATATCATCCATCAGCATTTCATAGGGTGTGAGCTGATATTCTATTGGAAGCGGGTTGTACTGACGCTCTTGAACTTTCTTAAGTTTAACACCATTCCGTAAATCTCGCATCACTTGTACCCAAAAACGAGCCTGAAGAGAAAAGAGAGAGAAATTTCATTTGATATCATACACTTAGATACTGTCTTAGATTAAACCAAAGTTATCATTTCCGCTTACACCACCAAATACATAGAGCTGTACTATTTTATTTTTAACAATTCAAACAAAATCTGTTTTATTTTACAGAAGTCTATTTTTAACCCTTATGAATGTAACAAAACTTTATTTGAAAAAGGATCTGAAGTTCTCATACTATCCCATTTCTATTACCATTTCAAGTATATTGCAAGGACACCAGGAAAGGTTCTAGACTTGCAGCTAATACTATGTCAGTTAAAACAGTGACTGAATGTCTCCCTTAGGCTCAGAACTTTCTTGCAAAATTTCCCAGCAGTTTTTCTTCTAGAAAGAAAGATTCCAAATCCTGAGGTCAAGCAGTAACTTCTTAGTACTCAACTTCCTTTTGCTCTGCCTGCAAGACCACCACACACTAACAACTGCCTCTCTCTTTCTGGGCAGTGAGAATGGTTGGAGAGGATTAAAAACTGGATAGACCAAGAGACTGAAATCAAGTATTTTTGAGGACCACATAATATTCCTCTGTGAGCTGGCAAGAATAGGAACTAGAAAATAAAACAAGCTACTTTCTGTGAAGTATTTCTATGTAACATGTTTCTTTCATCATCGGAGAAATTCAGCTGGTGGCTCTGCCTACTGCCTGGCTGCCCCTCTGAAGGGCAGTCAGCATGACACCTGTCTAAACGTTCAGTTCAGTCTTTTTAAATTGCAAAAACTCCTCCATGAAAACAGTCTAAAGAAAAAATGTAATGCCTGGATACTGGTATTGTTTCAACTGTCTGCAAAGGACTGTTGAGATTTCATTTAGTTCTAACCTGTCATGAGTTAATTAATTCATATGCTAAAAAAAAGCCCAGACACTGATTTTAATATAAACCAAATAAATGTAAGTAAGCATTACAAAGAAATATAAAAAACTAGTAATGATGCTGAATCACTATTCAATTTCTGTCTTACCCAATCAGCATTTTTTAAGTCATCAAGATCTGTGCTGGATTCATCACTTGCCTCTTTGTCCATTTCTTGAATCTTCTTCAGATTCTGTCAATGAAAAGAAAATAAGTCAATAAATTAATAATGGCATTACTCTCAAGTAAAACTGAAGCTTAGTTTTTGACATCTGTTGAGTTATGACATTTGGCTACTCCACTAAATGTTTCATGAGTTGCACAGTAATGCTGTAAAGGTAATGTGGAATACTATTTTAATACATATATCTTAATTGAAATGTGGACCTTAAAGTTTTGAATATGAAAGAGCTTCAGATAATAGCCAGAGAAAAAACACTGCATAGCAATTTTAATGTTCCTAAAATTGGGCTACACACAGAAAAAACCCAACCACCTAGTAAGCCTGTTAAACTACAACACAGAAACATTACTGACCTGGTAAGGATTCCATTCCTACCAAAATTACTATTATTTGTTGAATTCAAGACAGTTCATTTTTGTAGAAGAAAAAAAGAAGAAAATTCCACAAAGTTAGTTGTGGAGAGAAATAAACTATGAGAAATGCTTTACTGATTAGCAGCAGATTTGCATACACATTGAAATTAAGTATTCTGTATAACATGGTTATAGATTCTAAAATCTGAGTAATAAAATCATGCAAGGAAAAGAAACAGATCTTTCAAAGGTTAAAACTGCTGTATACCATGGAAATACGTAAAAAGGATGTCACAGCAACCAGAAAATGAAAAATGATTAAAAGTTACAGTAGACCAAATAACAGGCAAGCCTGCACATACATAAATGCAAGTGAAAGATTCAAAAGGTTTTTTTAGAAAGGATTATTTTTAAAATACTTTATAGAAATTGTCTTGGACATATAAATAACTACACTCAAAAGTGCTGGTTCTGGGTTTAGTTCTGTATTTAAATGTTCTGGAACCAGTGGTACAAACAAAGTCTCAGTATTCCATTCCACTTTGACAGAATTTTCTAGGAAATCTTTAAAAATATTTCATCTGTTTTCCAAGTACCCACTAATGTATTCAAAATGGATAGCTAAATCTCTGCAACTACTTGTTTATTTTATGAGACTAAAGCAACAGGTCGGAGGTCTGACAGATGTATTTATTTATCGAAAGGCTTTTTCTCACTTGTAAGCTCTCGAGCTCTTCCCTTAATGGAACTGAACAATCACTGTCTCAATTTAGCTTTTGAGCTTCCCAGAAAACTTAAAAAATAAGTGGATTTTGTAATTTTTTTCCCCTGAAAGTAATTCCAAAACTGCCAACATTTCAGTGGAAGAAATGGAAGCACTGGAACTTTGCCTAACTTGCACATTTAACAAGAGCGTATCTAAAAAACCTGGTTACAGAGATAGCACATGTGAGTCAGCCACCACAGGGGTTTTGGAAGGAGAGCAGATGGGTTATTTGTTGTCTTACTTAAGTAGCACACCTTGCTTTCATATCGAAAAAAAAATACTACCATTGCCCTATAAAATACATCATTTACAGGAAGACTCTAGAAAAAACATAAATCACCTACACTACAGAAGCAAATGTGCCATGGGACAATGTGGGAATGTTTTGGCATGACTTGCAGTATCACCACAGGATACCCAATTGGGAAAGAATGTTTGTATGGAAACTTGTGTTAGCCCTGTCACTGCGGTCAGCAGAAAGTCTGACACTTACAGGCAATCACCCTTTTCCAAGGAGGGGAAAAAATACAGGACGAATGAGTAACAAAACCCTTGCTTACGTGTATTCTACCATCCAGATTTTTGTCTTTTCTGTATCATACAGTTGCAGCAATCATTTCAACTACAGCATCTGTGATCTGTAAACTACTTGCTTACTGGCAAACTGCTAACATTTATTGATAAACTGCAAAATATTAACTCATTCTGGTACTTTCTCCTTGTCCTTTTTGTAATCAAAAATGTTCAGTAAATGAACTCACGGCTGCCGGATTTGTCCCTCCTTTCCATACTGCAAGGTACACATTAATTTTTAAAAAACTCGCATGTTCCAGCTGCTTAATCTAAACTTCGACTCTTCAAGTAGGTTTGTGGCAATTACCCATATCAGGAGCCATGTTCCCTACCATACAGTTTACTAGGCTGCTTTACGCCCAAAGGCTAATGCCTTTGAGTGACATAAATATTCTATGAAGCTAAAAAGATTACAGTGTGTTTTTCCTAACAGCAGAAGAGGTGGGGGGCACCCTGAGCAGCTGAAGTATCTTCCAAATAAAGTAACCATCTAATTAACTGCTCTGGAACATAGCTAGAGGGAGAGTTCCTACCCGAGAAAGCACAGGTGTAAGTGATGCTGTCTACCACTCACTGGAGAGCTGCAAAAGCAAAACCTGCCAACCAAGAGATAAGTCTTTCGAAGCATAGTTTTATGGTACAAAGGAGCTGATATGAGCACAGGCTACTGCCAAACCTGAGCTCCTGGCTGCTCTTATACCAGCATAGACACTCACTTTGTAGGGACAGTTCACTCCTGTTCTTGGCACCTGGCTCAGGTCCCTAACCACAGCTCACCACGCAATTAGTGCAGAACAGTAAAAAAAGAAAGGAATCTTCATAATTATATAAATTAGAAAGCTCTAAAGTACCGGGAAGAAAAAGAAACAGCAATTGCTCTATGCTTGCAGCCAGTGCTTAGGAAGGCTCACAAGAGGTAATCATGTCAACATGTCAGGTGCTGCTTAGGAATTAATAAATTCACTGTGAGAAACGATTATGTTAAAATTCCTAGGCTAAATGAAATATTACCATTTCCCTACAGGACTCTCAGCCAGCATCAGTGGGTTTCAGTAGCTGTTTCAATCGTAAATTATAGTAACCAACACATTTAAAATACAATAGACACTTTGTCAGATCTTAACTGCGATCCAAAACCTGGTAAGTAACCTCAGCTGCTGTAGCCATTGGTACTTACTCCTGGGACAATGGCTTAAGAAAAGCTCTTACAGTATAATAAATACGTGGCCTAAGTGGGTTTCCATTTCAGAAAGCAGAAACACCTTAAAAGGGTTTTTCTAAATGATGCCAAGAACCTCGGACCCATACTATAGACTTGAGTCACCTATTACAGCCTGGGTGTTTGCTCAGGAAATAAGGGTTGGATGGGTAAAAAGCTGCTGTTTCAACAGCTTTGGCTTTTTTTAAGCCATTACAGCATTTAGGCATTTAATCCTCACACACCTTCCCCCCCGCATTTTGTGACAAAAGCTAGTAATGAAAATACAAAATGTCTTCAAACGTCTTGCTGCACTATTAAAAGCAAGCAGCTGATTTGCTGCTGCTGTGTGTCCCACATTCGAGATGCACCCTCCTTTGCTTGGTGACAGATGGGAATTTATGTAAGGTACTTGCCAGCACAGCATCAAAGCCTCACTTCTACAGAATGCTCTCTAAAATGTAACGTTTTAGTGAAGCTGGTATTCTTGGGAATCCAGATCTGGACTTCATCTTTCCCCAACTGCAGAACATAGCCCACTGCAGTTGCAGTTCCTAGTTTATATTTGTGATTAGGAATCATTTGTTTGCTAATGCATGTAATTCTTATGCTACTGAGAAATGAATAAAATATTCTTGCACCATTAGGTTCAATTAAAAAGTATATAACCTGTACACTGGAGAAATACCGCTTTTATATATCTTCAGCTATCCAACTTGGGTTTAAATACTAAGGGGTTTGGCAGTATTACTCTAGTTGTTTGAAAAGACTCAAACCTCATTTAATTTAAGCGTGGGAACAGGATCAGTTAAATCAGTCCCTGAAAACCTCTTGAGTGGATATCAGACAATGTTCTTCCTATATAGTGAATGGTATGGGTTAATGCATTTTGCTCACCTCTGCAATAATCATCATACTGCTCAATGTAACTGTTTAAAAAGAAGCAAAACCCCCTCAAATCAAGTGCATAATACTTGAGCGACAGTACCTGCATCACTTAAGAAAAAAAATAACAAATTCTCACAAAACCAAAATAGCAACTTTTTTCTTTATTAAAGATCCTAAACTGAGGAATCAAACAGATCATGATGGGGCTTGCAAGCCTGACAACACCACACTTGCATATGTGGAGTTACCGAAAGCCTGGAAGTGTAGGAAAAAGTTATGAACAGAAAAATTTGTGAATTAATTTCTTTCTGCAGCTCTGCTTTCTGAAAATCCAAGCACCAGGGTATGCAACAGCTTTTACAGCCACGAGACTATTAAAAGTAACTCGGCTAGTGACTGTGTTTCCAAAATAAGTTAGCCATTAACATTGTTTAGGTACCTATTAACTACCTCTATTATCATATTTTCTACAAATAATACACCAATATTGCCATGTTAAATGGAAAGTAACACTTGACTTTTGTAATTAACTGCTTTCCAACTGAACCTTTGCATGGCATGAAAGTAAGGAAGAAAATTTGTTTCTACTCATGTATGTAATTCAAATTTGTACGTTTATATTTTCTTACAGATGAGATGGAAACAGATCCAGCGAGACTGAAAAAATTATGGTTTTACATCAGAAGGAACAGAAATGAAAGGTGACATGATTTAAAATAACAGTACGAAGATGACAGATTGGAAGCTTTATCTGTATCTTGAGGTGTTGGTCGATGAAAAAATGAACATGAGCCGTCAGTGTGCTCTTGCAGCCAGAAAGCCAACCATATCCTGGGCTGCATCAAAAGGAGTGTGACCAGCAGGTCGAGGGAGGTGATCCTGCCCCTCT